>CACVKI010143389.1:0-104650 GCA_902732785.1 Trichogramma evanescens | reverse complement strand
AACTACCAATATCGAACGGTTTTCTATAAGCACAATTTACTCGACACAGTTTAGTTGGACGGCTCTGGACTAAAATGTCTCGTGCGATACTCATTGCTGCGTGCGGTTTCTTTTACGTGTGCAAATTGTTCGGCATCGCTCCCATAGGATTAAATCGCCTTGGACCGCAAATTTTCGCTCGTTCGACTTCCGGAATCGTATACAACGTTTTTCTGTATCTCGCGACGTTGACATTGAATGTTTTCACGTGTTTACGTATGCTCAAACGAGTGGCATATCAGGAGAAAATTTTAGGGCTCATTTATCAGGCGTTAATTTTTTGCAACTCGACGATTATAATTTCGAATTTTTGTCTGAAACAGCGTCAATTTATCGACATATTGAACAGACTCATCGAGATTAAAAAGTTATGTTTTGAACTGGAGTGTGTCGATAAGAAAAGGAGAAAGCTTTTTTCTAGACGTAGCCGTGGTTTTTGGCTTCGTCATTTTATGCGCCACCATATGTTTAGTAATTGCGTATTTCTGCTCCCAAGACATTGGTGAAAATTGTTCGACTTTACTTGCCTTCGGTTATTCATTGAATAACTTCATGATCTTGTTCGTGTACGTCCAGTACAGTTTGTTGCTTATCGTAGTTTTACATGCCTCGAGATTCGTCAAAGACAACCTGAGCAGTTTGCCGAAATTTCTGACGCTTCAAAGCTTCGAAACGTCGTCGTCCTCGGACTCAGAACTCATCCTCGCGAAAATCACAAAGTGCCGAGAATTATATTCGTGTTTCGTCGATTTCGTCGATGACTTCTCGGACTTCTTTTCCTTCCCCATACTCTCGATCATATGCTTTTTTCTGGTCAGTTACATTTGGAGCGTTTTCTACTGCGTTCAGCCGCTGATTATAACTTTCAAAAAGATCGCATCCCTCGTCGATTACGGCATCAAGTTCATAGTGTTCTTTTGGCATACACGGGTTCTCCAATCAGTCACGTCATCGGTGTCGGCTGTTGAGCGAGAGGTTCCAACTTTAATGCGCAATTGATTGATTTTGAATTTGATGACAAAAGAAATAACAATTGCATTCGATGCTTACAGATTCTCAAAACTGGAGTTATAGTTAGCGATTTATTGGACGTTTTTCATGATACAAAGATACATACAAAATTAAACAATTTTTCGACACATATATTAATTAAAAACGCAGAGGTAAAGGTTTTCGATATGTTGCCCATGAATCAAGACCTGATGCTCTCAGTAAGCTTTTGAAAATTATTTCGCTGTAAATTCACTACTTTCAAATTTTTTGCGCTTTCAGATGGTTCAGACAGTTAGCACATACGTATTCATCAACATACAATTCCTGCTCAGCTCCGATCGGCAATGATAGTTTACTTCTGAGTTCCATAATGATGTACCAAATATATTTTAATTATAAAGAGCTTCTAAAATTCTTGTAAATGTGATTATTTCTATATTTATGTACAAAATGCTAATAAAATAAGACATTGTTCAATGCTTAAATGGTTGGAAAAACCACTTTTATTCTCGAAAACGCAAAAAAACTAAAATTTACGAAAAATTAAAAAAAAAACAATTCATATTTCAAATGATTGGTTAAGAAGTTTAGATAACGGAAAACTCAAATGAAATTGATTTTTTTTATAAAAATAAATTATAAGCTTTTCAACGATATTAATTATAATAGGGGTTTCCCAACGTTCTAAGGAAAAAACTAGCGTAAAAAAATATTTTTGACTCAACGCCAAACGCAACCTGCAAACGGCGCGATATTCAAAATTCCTTTTCAAATCTAGCCATTCCACTTTCCCTCGACCAACTAATTGTTGCGCTTTTTTTTTAGTATTGCAATGCGCTAACGTTTATGTCAACCTTTAGCTAGACCTATTAACAAGCGAAAATTCTAGCATAACAAAAAAGTAGAGTATATATCGCTCTCTGCTGACTCCTACTATACTGAAGAAAAGCAGCTGCTCCAATATATATGTTGCGTATTGCACGATGCACACGACTCAAACAAGGACTTACTGTGTACACCGATTAAATCGTTATAAATACAAAAAAGTGGGATATGTCCTCTCCGTAACTGTCGCCTCCGAAAATTAATTTATTAAAATGCCTCCAAAAAGAATAACGCGATCAATGGTGGATAATACCAAAGATAAGATAGATAAGAAAAAAAAGAGTCGAGGTTTAAAAACTCAAAAAGCTAAAAAAATAGCTACAAAAACAAGTCGGGTAACTATAACCTAAAGTTTTTTATGCACGATTATCAAATACTCTAATTTTTATATTTAACAAATCATTAGAAAGAAAGTAATGCAAGAGAAAGATTGCTTGAATATCGACGTGAATATATGCGAGCGAGGAGAGAGAAAATCCGAGAAGATCCGGTTGAATATGAAAATTATTGCCGCAATGAAAAAAAGCGATATTACCAGAGGAAAGCAGAAGGGAAAATTAAAATGGTTCAGGAACTCTCAGTAAAAGAACAACGTGCCAAAAGAAAAAGAGACCGTGAAAGAAAAAGGGTATACCGTGCATTAAAAAAACAGCAGTTAATAGAAGACGAGCAACAACCTACTAAAAAAAAGCTCGTTTCTGTAAAAGAGAGCTCGAAGGATCAACGTAGATACAGCAGTCAACTTGCTGAGCTAAAAAATCAAAATTTAGCATTGAAGACAGCTTTGAAAAAAATGACCAAGAAAGTACAAAAGCTCAGATCAATTCAAGCAAAACACGCCGATATAATTAAATCGAATGCTCTGGATAATATGTTGCTGGATCCAATGAATGATGGTCAGTCAAAAAATAATAGGTAAATATTCGTCAGAATAATTCATGAAATCACTTATAATGTTTAAATATTAATACTTATTATTTTTGCTACCTCATAGAGGAATCTATGTGATAGGTTCGAAAATGAAATTTTGAACCCGATGTAGTTGAAAAATTTGGTTTACATATTTTGAAACAATTTTGAAATAATGTTTTGATAAATTTTTAACCAAAAGTTTTATTTCTGTTCAACAGCGAACGAAAAGAGGTTGAGGTACATGACACGGAATCATGTGAAGCTAAGTTGACGAACGCGCGTGAAACGTCGCCGGGACTCGAGCGCAACGGAGCATCCCAGGCGTGAGCACCTCAGACGTTCTCAACAATACCATAGATTTGATTTGAACTAAGGTATTCTTAAGTATCTTAAAATTAAAATGTACAAGAATCCAAGTATTGTCATCTATAAAAAAAAGACATTGGAAAAATTGGCCGTCTGATATCAAACATAAAAATTAATACGTTTTAAGGAACAATTAAAGTTTACCAATTTATATACAATAAAAGATCACCAATCAATATTTGAAAAATCTTAAAATGAACCAATGCGACTATGTTTTGAATAATAATAATATTAAACGAATAACTTAATATAATCATATAAAAAAGCACTTCAGCTCTTGGACGAATTTTAAGTTATTTAAAAAAATAATGAATAAAGAATCCACTAAATGTTCAGTCATTTTTACTTGTGTTTATTTTTATCTTCAGATAATGCAGAACAATGATGATAAAGAGTTCTCTTAGAACCAACAAAGTGCTGTCCCCTAGGATGTGGTACGGTTGTAAAACGTCGTCAGAGACATAAGAGACTACATTGAGGTACAGAAGCAACAGGAGTTGATGGTCGTCTATATTCAAAGGGATCAACAAAGACACCATGAAGTACAGCAAAGGTATAGCAACAGAGGTAGCGAGAACCTCAGAGATAAGAAAAACTGAACCCGTTTCGAATGAAAAACAGTGAATGCGGGAAATTGTTCTAGCGGCTTGTCGTGGTACTTTGAGTACGTAGTAGTCTTATAGGGAAACTGACTCCTTAGAATTCCTGCTAGATTCAAGATCATAAATATCAAGGAATCTTTCTCCGCATTCGGGGCCTCTATTACATCGATAACTATTAGGGTCTGGATGAGTTTGAAGATGCGATGCGAGATCAGCCGGAGCGATGTCTCAGTGACAAGCTCAAAATTTCCTTTTGAAGTTTAGCCGGCATGTTGTTGATTTGTTGAATGCTGATGGTACGCGCCTGAGTGAGAGTATGCTTTGATTTGACTAATGAATACTTTCTTTCAGCCTCGACTTTTTCGCATAATTCACAAAATTCCACGTTACAACTTAGAAATACAGTAAAATCTCCCAATAGCGAACACTTTTAAAAGACCCGAATGAAACCATTTGCATTAATTTGTATTCCATTCTAATTATATTCTATTTTAATTAATGACAGGCAGGGAATTTACTTCTGCTGCATTTGTAATAAAACGGTAGCGTACGAAACTGAAGATTTAATAATGTTTATTTGTTATATTTAACTTAAAGTATTTGGATTGTAATATGTTATTACAATTAGCAAAAAATCAAATGTAGTTTCACACCTTGATGTCAATCTTTTCTTTGCATTTTTTTGAATTTTTATAATAAAGATCATGAGAATCAAATATTTCATAAAAATTAGCTCGTTGTGCCCGATTTCCTGTTTTATTCGTTTCATTATAACCAAAAAATCCCAACTTTAATTTTCAGAGCCTTAAAAGGAGTGACTTGAACAAAAAATACAAAGAATACAAATGTATAGAATTCGAAAAAGAATGAAAAAATGTTACACCGTATTGTTCAATGTAGATCAGTGAATGATCATTGGTCAATAAAAAATGAAATTTCTTGAAATACATGTTCCTTGCTATTGAACTTTTTCCTTGCCTCAAATTTACGAAATTTATGGAGACTTTTCTACTTATATAAATAAGATTATTTTATATCTATTCAATATCATCGATTGAAGTTTTTTATACTTAAAGAAAAACAGTATTCGAATTATTAACGCGAATAACAAATTATTCGAAAATTTCGGAGCTCTCGGTAAATAATGCTTAATTATTAGATGATATTGTTTTTGTATGTTTGTTATTATGTTGAAATGAAATATTAGCGAAATTGAAGTCTCATGATATACTAATTAAATAAATTACAGTTATCTAATTATTCAAATAATCGTTGACACCTTCGTAATATTGCATCGAGTACACGCGCGTCTATAAGATCGATCGACACGTTTCAATAGCTCATTGCTTGAATATTGAAATAACTTATTTTTGCTGCCAATTTGCAATGAGACGAAAAGTATTTAAAAATAATTTTCATTGAGATTCGGAAAAATAATAATATAATCATAGAAGCTTGAAAAAATTTGATTGCAATCGATTTTACGTGACGCGATAAAAATTACGATAGAAATAATAACAACTAATTTGTGGTTTACCAATAATAGGTCAATAAATAATTCGTAGGGCACTCACATGGCGATGACGGTCTCGCATAGAATTACCATGGGCAATTTATTTTGTTGTTTATTTGTGAAAATTTGAACAATCGGAAGATATTTCGGGAAAATACAAAAAAAAAACAATAACGATGGATGCTGTTTTTGATAACTCGAATTATGTGATCAGTAAATTATTGCTGAGATTCCTCGGATTGTGGCCTACTCAAAGTAGATTAAGAAAGAATCTATCTTTCTTGGCGTACACGTTTATAATTTTTTCACTGGTGATTCCAATAGTGAGTAATCCAAAATTAGTCGGTCACTTCCGACGCGTGCCAATCTAGCAGTTTATCACATACATTTTAAAGCATCATTCACTGAAGTTGAAACGAAAATAATCGTTATGATCATATTTTCTGCCGATATCAAATTAATTTTTCGAAAGGGGAAAACATTTTCAATTAATAACGCCCAAATTTACATCTACTTTATTAAAATAGATCAAAATGTATGCTTACAATATCATTTCAGTTTTGCGGTATTTTAAATAATAAGACCGATCTAGTAATTGTCATCGAAGACATCACTGGTATTTTATATTTATTGAGCATTTACACCAAGTACTTATCATTTTACGTTTTCGAAGAAAGAGTAAGTATATCGATCAAGTTTGCAATTCATCGAAGCGGCAACCAGCTGAATTTAGATTTGAATTTTCAATGCACTAAACTAATAAATATTAATTTCAATATTTGCATTGATATTAAAAAGTAATAATAATGATAATTGGCTAAATAGATGATACGAGTTTATAATCAATTAGTAAAGGACTTGGAGGATATAACAATCAAAGAGGAAAAAGCAATACTGCGCAAACACGCCCGACAGGGACGTTTTCTGTCCATCATCTATGTACGCCATGCTTGATCACGAGTAGATCCGATCCAATTGTTATTAATTCTTTCGAATACCGCGATGATGTCTATTTCTCGGCAGGTCGGTTACGGCGCTATGGCGACCATGGTATTCAACTCGACCCCCTACATACCATTGATTTTGGACAAAGTTTTCCCATTGAACGAGACCCGCGAGCTGCTGTTCCCGTATTACGCCGACTATTATTTCATCGACGCGGTCAAGTATCATTACACTTTGTTCACTTTTCACGGGGCAATGGTTATTGGCGCCGCGACATTGGGCGCCACAGCCGTCGACTCGATGTTCGTCGTCAATGTCAAGCACAATTGTGGCTTGTTCAACATTGTATGGTGAGTCTCGTAGTCCCTTTTTGTTGAAAATCAAAATCAAAAATTAAAAATAAGCTCTAAAAGAGAATGTCCCTCATAGCTATAGATTGGAAAACATCGGTAAATCAGCCCTATCAAAAGATCATGCTCTACCGACGGCTCATGCGAGCGACGAAGTTGTTTATCGTGAAATGAAAAGCGTATTTATCAGCCACCGCAATTCGATAGAGTTAAGTCTGCCAAATCTTTTATCGATGAAATAAAAAACATTACTATTTCCGTTAAAAGTACGTTTCAAGGTGTAGGATCAGTTGCGGGTCTCGTCCCAAATTATCGTGCATGAATTTGTAACGTCTTTAAAATTCATAATACCATGTCAATACGACCGTTTTATAGACTTGTCTTTGCAAATTTTAACTTCTTTTCGTATCTTAATTTATTTGCTTTTGTATCGGTTTTCAGAAGCTCTCAAATCATTCAAGAAACGCTGAGCGGAAGTTTCTTATTCATTTTTGCTGCAGCAATGGCTGCCATAGCTATGTTAGTTTTCGATGTAATTATTTTAAAGATTTATTTGTTATTCGATAGACGCATTCCATTCTTGCACTAAATTATTTTCGTCGTTTTTAGATAATGCTTAACTTGCAAAAACCTATTCAAATCATTCGAATCGGGGTATTACTAGTGGGCGTATATTTGAGCATTTTTTACATGAATTACATTGCACAGCAAATTATGAATGACAGTGAAAAAGTTAACGAAGCTGCGTAAGTGATTTATACTTATAGCAATACCGAACGTTTGGGTCAATTATTCTTTTTTTTTTTTAGATGCAATAGTTATTGGTACCATTGCTCGCCGAGTGCTCAAAAACTCGTGCAATTAGCATTGTTAAGAAGCCAAGCGCCAATTATTTTGTCAGCCGGTGGCGTTTTTGATATGAATTTGGCAACATTTGCATCTGTAAGAGGTCAATCGTTCTTAAATATTTCTAGAAAAAAAAATTTACCACTTTTACATTTTACAGATGATCAAATCTTCAGCTTCGTACGCTACCGTTTTATTACAAATGCAGCAGAAGTAAATTCCCTGCTTGTCATTAATTAAAATAGTACAAAATAATTAGAATGGAATACAAATTAATGCAAATGGTTTTATGAGTATCATTCAATTTATTAACATATCAATTTACCTAAGTGATAAATGAATTTCTAATGAAATATAGAGAACTTAATTATTGCATGTAGTTTACTTTGCTGAAATTCACTCAAGTGACGTAGTTTTGCATAAATTTTGCTAATTGTAATAACATATTACAATTCAAATACTTCAAGTTAAATATAACAAATAAACATTTTCGTAAATTTAAATTAAGCCAATAGATACGTGCTTCACAAATTACTCAAAAATAAAAAAACTATTTTTCACGATATAAGAAACTTAAGACCCAACGTAGAAGACTTTATATATTATATCTCTTGCTGTCATGTTTCAACAAGTATGAAGAATATATTTATAAAAATAAGTATTTCATTTGATATAAATAAATTTTATATTTATAACTCATCAATATAAATTTTTAATTGTTACGATATAAAACTATCACATCCAATCCAATCTCTTTGAGATCGCGATTGAAAAAGATCTATAAGATCTGATGAAATTTTGAAACTTCATTCAATGGTTATGTACACCATTTTATTGTTTACTTATCAGAATCCTTTCCAATAAGCATAACGTAATGACTAAAACTTTACTTACCATCTAAGAGTCAATAGATTTTTAAGAATATAATATTTCTACAAATAATTTTATTAAACTTTACTACTCAAGTTTCTTGTCTTGTTTTTATAAATACTAGAATTTATCCATTTCATCATTTCTTCTGGTGAAGATCTTATGTTCCGTTTTTTATATATGATAGATTCTATCAAGTTTATTTGTTCTTCAAGAGACAGTGAGTTACTTTTTGGTAAAGATAGAGAACTACTTTCTTCATTACCAGGTTCCTGAAAAATTATTCACATTAAAAATGATTAGATTTATAGTTAGCAAATTAAAATATTACATTCAGTTCTGTAGTGAATATATCAGTATTCTTCTTTTTGTACAAAAGAGATTCTATGAGTTTTAACTGTTCTTCAACAGGTGGTGAGTCATCATTTGGTAATATATCACCAAGATATTCTTCATCATCAGATTCCAGAAAAAGATCTGGAGATTCAGATAGTGCATCAGCATTTTGAACAAATGCAACAGATAACAGATGCCGGCTATCAGTTTCACCTTCATTTTTGGAGCTAAAAAAAATATAATTAAGTTTTCCAAATTTTATCAAAGACAATAAGTGCACTTACCTATCTAGCGTTGGTGACATTTCATTACACAACTCTGGTACAATCAAATTATTTTCTTCGTCAGAATTTTTGCATTGCTCAGAGGATTCATTGGATTTTGTTTCTCTTACAATAAAACTTTTTATAACTGATTCATAGTCTGTAGGTGCTTCACTCAAATTTTGCTCACTTATACAATAATCACAGTGAAATTGGCAATTTGGCTTAGGGTCATCAAAATAACTTGAAAGAATTTCATGTTTACATCTGGAAGAAAATTAGAAATTAACAATACTAATAATGCTCGTTTTAGCATTGGCTTTTAGCTATAAACATACTTTGAAGTACTAAAATTTTTGAGATTCTCATTTTTTTCAGAGTAATAAGTCCTACAAAAAGCATCATATCCATCGTGTCCAGCTCTACCAGATTCTTGATAATACCTTTCCAAATTAGGGAATGTTTTCCAGTGTACTACACACCTAAACTCATTTAATTTGGAAAATTGTTTGTACTCTTTTAATATTTACATAAATTTATAAATATTTTAAAATTTATCTTAAATACCTTAGTGATTCTATGTGAATTCCAATGCTTAAACAATTTACTGCTGTTAATAAGCGAACATCACCTGACTTCCAGGATGAAAAAATTTCTTTTTTTTCTTTCAAGCTTAATGCTGAAATTAAGTATTCATCATGCAGTTAAAAATTATAGAAACAAATTAGTATTTAAAAAAAAAGTAGCTAACCATCATGATATGCTAAAGTAGGGATATCTACTAGGTTTAATTTTTGAGCAAGATCTATGGCTGATGCATCATCAGAACAGAATATTAATCCAATATCTTTCTGAGTCTAAAATTAATATTATCAAAAAATTAAATTGATTTTAGAAAAATTATAATTGCAAAATTTAAATGGTATTCTTACTTGCACTTCAAGATTATCCAAATTATTAAAACAATTTTCTAAAAATGTTTTAAAATGTTTCAAAGGATCTTGTAAAGAACTCACAGAGAACGTGTCATAGAAAATATTTTTTCTGAATAAAGGCATCGAATATGTTAAAACATTTCTTAACCGAAATTTATATATAATATCTGCTTTAATCTACAAAATACAAAGTTAAGATTAAAACTTAAAAACAAAGTAATTTTCATGATGTAAAATAAAAAGTCATTACCTCATTATTTGCTGTAGAAGTGATAGTAATAATTGGTACATTGGGGTAGTTCACATGTAATTCAGCTAAAATACTATAACTACGTTGATAATTGTTAGAATGCTTACTAATGCAATGCGCTTCATCAATGACAAAATGTGTAACATTTAATTCATATCTTTCAATGCAATATCGCTGTTGACACATTAATTATAGATAAGATGTAATATTTTCATACTTAGTCAGAAAGATTTTACAAAATATTCTATACCAAAGCTAATGTTTGAGCACACTGTTGTGGAGAAATGAATATGATCTTACATTTGGGTTTTTTACGTTTATGTATTTCTTTCTCAATATTTATCCTTAACTTTTTTGGCGTTCTGTGATGATAAATAAGTGCGGGAACATTTTTACTCTTCAAGTATCGAAGTTGATCCTGAAACAAAATGTAATGTTCAAGCTACAAAACTCATTCAATTATTGTGATTCATTACAAGTGAAGTATACCTGGGCAAGTTCATTTGTGGGAACGACGACGAGGGCAAGTGCATCATCTTTGGCGACGATCGGTAATTGATAACACAATGACTTACCAAATCCACTTGGCATACGTAATAACACGTCTTGGTTTCCTAATCATGTGCAAAGTTCATAATATGTAAGAAACTTGACAAAATGTACACTTCCGAGACACGAAAGATTCGTCCGACAAAATCGTAAAAAAAAATAAACAAAAAAGTTAACCTGTGTAAATACTCTCGACGGCATTCTTTTGCAGATCGTTTTTGTAATCGTCGAAACCGAATACATCTTTCAACTTTTTCCGTAATAATACTTGATGCTCCTTCATTTCTTTTAATCTTAAATTTCACTGTGATATAATTATTCAAAAGTCAAGACAAGTTTTATAAACGGAAGAATCTGTAAATGGAGCATTGTCGAAAAAGCCGGCCGTGCATGTTTACGTTCGCGCGCGTGTTGCAGCGTGTTCTATCCCCACTTCTCTCCAGCGGTCAGCAATCTCATTCACTGGTGAATAGATGATGAGCAGACGAAATTTGCAGTTTTATAAAGGGACACTGGACGCTTCAACAGCCAATATTAGATCATTAAGACGAGAGAGTTGCAAATATCGAATGTCTAATAATTTTATTAAACTTCTTTTACACTCAATAAAATGTAAAATCATACGATAAGAAAGGAGCCAGTAAAGATTTCATGAACAGTCATTTTTTGCAGAGTTCCTTACCTATATTCGTGTGCAAAAATTAATATAAAGTAATGAATAATAAATTGGGTCTGGTACTCTGGTAATGATATTGATAACAGATTTGGTAAAAGGTAATAAATTGTAAGACTAGTTTAAACATGAAAGATACCATTTATTTATTTATTATTAATTGTTTTTTTATTCTCGATGGGACAAACAAGTTTTACATAGAAAGGACACTTTGAATTAAAAATCGCAACTGCCAACCATCAATACAGCAGGTGTATTACAATAAAACAGATTGTTACTCGCCATAAAGTTAATCAATTACTTTTTTTCGCTCTATTATAAACGGTATTGTTTACATCTATTATATATTTTATGAAATAGAAATCGCTTAAAAACCATCACTACGACGCGTCGTCGTCATTCGCCGTCACGTCTCCGCCATTCATTTATTACCACAGAGGTGTGTTTAATTATTAAATGTATGTTTTTAATAGCAAATCGAAGGTACATAAGAAAAAAGGAAAAATCGACATGTCTTTCTCGAGCCTATTGTAATGCAAAAGTATGCTCTCTAACGATCATTTTCTAGGTATTTTCTAATTATTATTTTTTTAAACACCATCACGCATGCAATCAAGTATCGGCTACCTATATTTATACTTGGAAACATTACGGGCTAACTCGTTCATGAGAGAAAAAATGCTTAAACAAAAAATTGCCGAGACAAATGTCGTAGTACATATGACTTGATTTTTCACTTTTTCCCTATTGCAAAAGAGAGATCAGACCGTTAATTGACCTAAATCTTTGTAAGATATAAAGAATATATCGCACCGACAATATATAATCGGGGAGCTAAGATATCGAATGAAGCAAATCCATTTTTCGATTTTACGCCGTAAAAAGTTTGGTTTTTGTAATTGATGAATTATCGGCAGCCATGTGCTCATAGTCAATGTTACGCGATTATAAAATTTTTTATCTAAAAATTTTTACTTTGATTTCTGTATCGTAATTTTAACTGTTAAATATTCATTATAATACCCGAAAGACTGAGACTTCGCAGCGAGTGCGTTTGATTGGCGTCGTTAAAAAATTCAAGTATCATAATAATGCATGTATAAAGTCAAAAAAAGGAATTTTAAAAAACGACTTGTTGCTTTTTCTCAGTGCAATATGTTAATGCCTAAAATTCATTCACAGGATCGATACGAAACTTTATAATTGATGCATAAACACTACTTACATGCTCTTACTTTCTCTACAATTATTTATCCACTTATACACACAATCGATGTAAGCATCGTGTCAATAATTAATTTGTTTTTTTTTATTATCGTAATATAATAAACTATTAAGGTACAAACAGGAGTTTACAGGCAGATAATATATCCTCGATGATAAGCTCAAGTTATTTTTCGCTCTACTTCAATCCTACGCGATCGATATTTCAAATTCTCGCTACGTCGCTTTTTAAACATTTTTCAACTTGCTTGATTTATTATCGGATCTATATTTCTATTTACTAGACACTTTTGACATTCGTCATTTTCTTCTAAGGTATTTTCTATTATTCTATTATTTTTATCTAACAATTTTTCCTTTTCGACTATGTTATTTCAACTACACACAAACTATATCAATTGATATTCGCACGATAATTGTTGTCGATACTTAATATATCACGGTGATTATTACACATTAATTTCATTGATTTTCATTAACACAGTTTAATTCTTATTTACTTTGAGTTTGAGGTTTTGACTTTTAACTGGTCGCGCATCGCAATACGTGATATATCGTTAAACGTGTATTAACGCTACGCAGGCTAGGATTGATTTCTACGGTTTCGCTTTTTTTTAAAACTATTTCCAAGGATCTTTTGATCGATCGCTAATTATATCAAGACTGTACTTCGGATCCCTTGAGCTTAAATTGCATCTATTTTTTTTTTTTTATCAAAGTTGACATAGATGCTGATCATTCATAGTGACAAGAAAACAAACCGTGAAACATTTTTCTTACATCTCGGTGCAAAAGATCAATTTTACTTAAATATTACTATTTTGTCGAGTTAAAACTCACCCTTGTGAAAAAGACTTTTTTATCAATTACAACTATGCGTATCTTGCATAATTTTTAGTAAAAATTTAAAACTTTTTATTTCAAAGTGATTAGCTACTCTTTTATTAGAGTCATACGTTTGTCGTGTAAGAAAGTGTTGAAAAATAGAAAAGCCGAGTACAAATTAATTTTACACTTTTTTAGTTTAGGCGTAATAAAACGTATCATAATTACTGGCTTAGCAATGAAGTATTAATATTATAAACTCCTCTTTCGAAGATTTTTTTTAAAGTGAGTTACAACAATTGTTTAGGAATTATGTTTCGTTGCTTAATTATAAAAATGTTAACAATTTTTCTACAATCAATTTAACATTGTTCAAATTTATTTAAAGCGAGTGAAAATAACACGATGTACAATAGTAAAAAATCTAGAATTTATTAAACACAGAATTTTTGAAAGTTCTCAAAATGTTTTTCGAGATAAGCTCAAACAGCAACAATCGACGCAAACAAACGTTCAAAAGAGCACACACAATCGTGATGTACAAGTTAGAGGCTTGAAAAAAGCGCACAAAATTGTGTTCAGAGACAGACATCTGTTTTTGTTCCTTTTTTTTTCTTTTTTTTTTTTACTTTTAATTTTACAGCCAATACATATTTATCGTAATACCTAATAGGTACAAAGTTCACATTATCATCGATATTCTCATCACCAAAATATAAAAATAATCTAGCGTTCAATCATCACAGATTATATGTATTATAAATTCAACACGAAACACGAGGTTCAACGTACACTAGTCAATTCAGATATACATATTACACGTGTGTCACAGAGTGTGTATGTGTGTGTGGGTGTTTTGGTGGGTTTTCGAAAGCAGTCAGTGCTAAACTATTTTGTAATAAGTTTTCGCGCGTCCGCAGACAAAAACGACGCGCGGTGTTGCAAACGGCGGTGGTGTTATACTTTGTCGAAAAAATTTAATACACGATACGAACATTGTGATCTGAACTTTGAAAATGAGCAGAAAAATGGCACGCGGCCAATCGAGATTTACTTTTATATCAAGTACGTTTTTGGTGTAACAAGGAAAGCACTTATGGAACACTTAAATTTGTGCACGTTCGGATGGCACACACGCGCATCATCATCAAATCCAAATCGCGAGGATCGCTTTGGTTATGCGTTGGCAAGTGCAGGAGCTTTTTTGTGATTTTGTCAATCTGCTATAGTTTTTCATAGTAATCAGTTTGATAAAAAGATTGTCTATGTTAATTTTTTTTTGAATTTTTTTTTTAAATCTTTTGAACAAATTGCACGTCTTCATGAACTGACTTTTTCTTAGCAATGTGAAAAAGTTGAAGACGCACAAATCCTTTTTTGCTATCGATCGCAGTTCATTCTAGTGAATTATCAGTATTATTTAACATTCATGTTCACATAGGTGTTGCAATAAAAATGCAAGTGATTCGCAGCTATTTAGTTCCTTTTAAACTAATGAGCTGAAAATGTTAATTTCAATTTTGCCTTCTTCATTTCACTAAGCATCTGAATTTTGCAATCCATCCAGTTTCTATTTTAGCACACACGCTTATACTAAACATTTTTGAGTTTTTAATAGTGTACTTAATTTGAGTAGCTTTTTTAGACGTTCTATCTATATTTAAGACTATGAAAATGTATTAATAATATAATCTGTTTGATAGTTTTATGAAAAAAGCTTATCGGCTCGGTTTGAGAAAGAAGGGACGTATTCACGCATATTCTTGGGTCTGCATTAGAGTTCGTGGAACACAATATCGCAGCGTGCTAGATATTTAGTACATTAGTGACCATTTTTTTGTTTTGCTTTGAACATCGGCAACTTATCAGAGTCAGAAAAAGTTTTTCTTCCTCTCTTATCAGCTATCACAAAAGTAGTTTTATTAAGCTGCTAGCTTATGCTTTTTGATCGTGTTACAATTTATTTTTACGTATCAATAATGAAAAAACCTATTGGTCCTGTCGCTATTTTTTCAAATAGAAGTCTTAGCAATTCACAATATTTTCTATTTATAATGAAAGTTTTGGATTTTATTTTCTAATATCTAGGATAAATTCATTTCCTACCACTGCATTGGTTCTATCTAATGTAAATGACATTATTCGTTAAAACTATACCGAAGCAATTTCTCTAAATTATCGAAAATTGAGCCAGCCTTACTGCAGGCTTAGTCATTGCGGCATTCTTTAATTTTTTGAGTCATAAAATAATTGCTGGCTCTTTGTTAAAAAATCTACATCTCCATTAAACTGGCACTATGCATTTGTTAGCTACAAAACAGATACAATAATTGAATTGCAATAATTAAATTATGTACTGTCAAATTAACCGAGGGTATTGTCATGAGCAGTATGCCATTATATTCTTGCAAATATTTTCGCATCAACGTATTACATACGGTCTTATAAAACGATAGGACGAATTCAGTACATCAGATGTAATGAGATATATAACTGATATTTTAAACAATTATTTAGATAAATTTTCTGCAGATGTTCTACAGTTAAGTTGTCATTTCTAATATAAACTAGAAACAATGCAGTAGCGGGAAATCCTTACTTTATATTGAGATTGACTTTTGTGTATAAGTACAAACACACGAAACGTGTCACCTGTTCAATAATATCGTTCATACGAACAATTAGTTAAGTATCATAAAATATCAATCCAAATGAAAAGCACTCGTCAGAACAGCAAAGTGAAAAAGAGGAATTGTTGCACCAATGACTTACTTAAAGCCTGTCAAATTCTAATTCTTTTTCGATTAAGCCGTTTTGTTAAAAGTACAACAATAATTGTATTACACCCAAACGAAGAACTGAAAATTTCGTGGCTAGATGACGGTTTTGTCGCTTTCTTAAATTACGCACACACGCATCCATACACGCTCGAGTGGGTACTTTGAACCGCACTACATTTGATTAGAAATTGTACGATTTCTTGGATCCGTTAACACATTTACGTACACAGCAATAATCCACAAGATCACAAAAAAGATAAAAAACGAAGGAGCGTATATTTTTTTTGTAATATCCGCATACGAAAGGCCTTCAATGGATTTGTTTATTATTATTGTATTCGTTGCATCGTATATAATATTAATACATATTATTACACCTCGACGATATAAAAGGGCAATGGTAGCGCGTCAATTTCAATCGAAGTACAAGCCACAGAAAATAATTACGCTGGTACTGAATAGAAATCGGTTTATCGTGAAACATACAAGCACTTCAAGTAAACCCTGAATATATCAAAGACCAAAAGATGTACATCGATGCTTATAATAAGTATAAAAAAACTCTGACTACTGCAGTGATTTTTCGGATATTTTAAAGTTTGAAAAATCGATTTTCATTTTTGCCTCGCGTAACGTCGATTAAATACACGAGGTGTAACCGATTCGTGACACGAGTTAGCATACTTTGTTCCTTTTATCAACGCGCGTAAAAAAATCTACACAAAAAATAACTTTGTGACGATGCAACATCACGTTTCCGAACCTTTGCGCACTACAAGTGGCTCTTACACATTTATATGCATAAAACGAGGATATTGACAATAATGAAAGATTTCATGTACGTTAACTTTAATCTGTTAAAGTATGTAACGCACAGGTATGACTTGCACAAGTGCTCTTGATTTTCAAAACAACGAATTTGACATGCCACGATTATAATATTTAATTATTCTGCACAAAAGGTACGTGTTATTGGTTAAATTTACATATACTTTCTCCTTTTGTTCATTTCACTTTCATTCGCAGTTAATGCTACTAAATTCCATTATAGTAAAATTTTAGTTATCCATTTTTTCGGTCGTATGATAATAAAGAAACAACCTGTTTTCAAGTGCTTCGTGAAGTGCAGTTGTCAAAACTTGCTGCTTGATATCATCACCTATTTTATCATTTTTAATCACCAGTTTTTAATGTAAACATTTTTTTATAGTATTAGCGTGATATACAACGATAGTATGATATCATAATTCGTGTATCATATTTTAGGTGAAAAACAAGTACCATCGATTGTCCTCGTAGTCTATTTTTAATTATTACAAATACTTAACGTTCTTAAGCGGCGATTATTTTTATAGTAAATTCATAAATTTTTCTCTTAGCTAAAATTACTTCGACTTTTGGCTGAAACGCTATGCATGAATAAAAAAACTCTTTACGGTGTATAATTATATAATATATCAAACCTTAATTGCCCTGTCCTCACAATCGATTTTGATTTTGAACACAAATTCAAAATTGTATTCAATTCATTGTAAGAGAATGAAATTTACGTGAAAGTAACGTGATCAATAACTAAAAATTCTTGAATTTGTGGTATTTATAAAAATGCAAGTAATCATTTCAAGATGTGGTTTAGAGTTTTCACGTCTGAAAATCGATTGTGAGTATAATTAGTTTTATACAGTGCCTATGAATCATGCATTTTGTCCCATGAGCTATGAAAGAAAATATGTAAATTCCTAAATCAAAACATCTTAAACAGTAACTTTCTACAATCTTTTCTTAATTGCAAGTATTTTTCGGCAGCAAAAATCCTAGAGAGCTTTGTTCATTTTTCTGACTAACATAATTTCTAAAATTGGTTAATCTAGTTCAAACAACTTTTCACATCACAAATAAACTATAATATATCTATGAGTAAGAAACAATTACTTTTAAGATTATTCGTAGATGCTAATCTGATAACTAAGTACGTGTTTGCTAGCGAAATTAAAATGTAACTGGTGCATCGCAAAAACATTCAAATAATCGCAAGATTGTTGTATTCTTCACTTAAGTTTTGGAAGTATGAGGCATCGCATAATGACGTGCAAGATATCTGTATTAAATTTAATTCAAACATTTGATCAACGTGACAATTGTTAGTTTTTTTATCCATCAAACGAAGAGTCTTTTATGAAACTTTTTAGTAGTAAACTTTCATTGTTTTTAAAAAATTTACTAGACTCAATCAACTTCCAAATGTTCTCAATATTTCAAGTGATACTGTGGTACTGTTTTATTGTTTGTTATAAGAAAATGTAAAAATATTAAGAAGTACGCTGAGTATGCTCAATCAAATTACGTCCTTTAATTCTAGTTATATTTAGCAAGTTTGAAAACTATGAAAATAGTCAAATTATTGGTTCCAAAAATGCAAATTATAAAGATTAGTCTTTATAACGCACGAGTGAATACAATCCAATGCATATGAAATCCGAATAAACTAGATAAAAGCACCATATGTGATAGCATAAATTTATAATCACTTGTCAAGTAAATCTGCTTACAAGATGACTCCTCTAACGTTTACGCGTTAAAAGATTCAGCACGTGTTTAACAAGAGCTGAGTTCATTTTGTTCATCATTTATCGAATCATATTACTAGTTTGTACACAATAAACATTAATGAGGCCAAGCCTCCTACTAAAGAGCGCACGAATTATGAGAGAAGATGAAAAAGTGAATTATATTTCGATTGCGAAAAATATTCTGCATTCTGCTAATCCCGAATTTATGTTTGTTGTATTATTGAACTTATTTATATTCATTTTTAGTGTGAATTATCGACACGTTTTCAGTAACTATAATAATAATATAACAGATAAATATGTAAGTAGTACATTATTCATTCGGAAAAACAAAATTTATTTTGGCGAGTAGTATGGATCAATTCTGATTGCATATATATTTTCGTTTATAATCAAGTAGATGATCGATTCCTTGAATGATTACTCGAACATACTTGATCAAAATAAGAGCATTTATAATAGAGTAATACAAACGTTTGTGCAAAACAACACTTATCATGTTTAAATTTTCACAATAATTATATTAAGTTTGTCTGATGTATAATCAAAGTATTTCTAATTAAAATTATTACAATCAATTCATAGTTATAAGCAACAATGAGAATATCAAACAAATCAACTTTCAGATTCATTGTGTTTTTCAATAAATTATAATCGCAAAATATGGTACTCAAACTTTTTTGAACAAACAGTAACATTAATTTTATACGTTGCTCGATAGAAAAAGTTTCTAGTTAGGCTTTTTTCGTTATGCAGAAGCATATTTTACAATTATTTTACAGCTTTCATGATAAAAACTTAAAAAAGCTTTGAAAATACTACATCATTTTATCAACAATGCAATCAACACTCAATTTTAAAAATTGAAATAATTTTTATCATATTTTCATCAATCAACAAGATTAACATACTGCGAGAACAATTGGATAAATCAGTTAATGTATACAAACTTATGTGTATATAATATTTATAAATTCATCAATTTTTTGTACAATACAATAGACCCTGCAAGCATACGAGGTATCTTAATTTTTTATAATCATTTTGATGGCATCAATTTGAATTTAATGGAAAAATCAAATTCAACTAACAGTATCATATATGAACTCTTTTCATATTTCTAGAAAAAATTATGAATAAAAGCTTAAGTTAAGAAATCACGAGTATAGGAATTTGATCGATAACTATTGTTTAAACATATTTGAAATTACGAATAAAAGAATTATTCAGAATCAGTGTAACAGTAAATCAATTGCTTTAACAAATTAAATAGTTAATTATACAAATTACCTTGCAAGATTATTTACAATAATAATCAGATTTACTGTCTTAATAAATTAAAATTCAGACAACTAAGAGAAAAATAAAAAATTCGAAAAATCACTAAAGCGAAATTTCTCTTTTCTCTCTTACTTAATATACAATTTTCGTATCGAAAAGCGTTTGAAAAATCATTACTATTCAACATGAACCAGTCAAAAAACGTTTTCAACGTCTAAAAAAGTTACAAAGTTAGCGTAATAGAAATGGGTTGGAAGAGAACCTTTGAAAAATCGAACTAACGTGTATAATAATATAAGTGCGCGATTCGCGTATGTCTATACGCGAATAAAAGTCTATCGACATACATACAAACGTATTACGTTAACATCAAATTTGTTCATTGAAAACTTGCATCCGCGTAATCCAATTTCATTTGATTGGTCATTCGAATCATTCATTTACTACATTAACACTTGATGATAATCGTATTTCCTCGATAGAAGTGATAAAAAATCGATCTATCATGCTTATAAAACTTACTGTCTATTCTTGATCATCAATTTTCTTTTCAATTGATTATTGCTCGGATAGAGCTGTTTTATACTTTACCAATATGTATATATACATAATACTACGACGATTGCATTATCGCGTTACACAACATAATAATAAGTTATATTTGACAATTTAACACATTTGATCATAAAAAGTTATTACAACGATTTTAGAGTTTCTTGACATTCGAAATCTAAAGTTAATCATAGATTCGTCGGAACTGAAAATGGATCACGCGAATAGAAGCCCAAAATGTTATAAATAAAGCTATTTATTACAATACAATGGACAGCATTAATTTTTTTAGTTTTCACTCGAATCGCTTCGCAACATCATTAACATGAAAAAAATACACCTATACCTAGTCCAAAATGGGAAACCATTTGACTATTTTAAATATAGTTCATAATTTTTGCATCACACATATTAGAGGTGCGTCTTAGTCGGAGGTAATTCATTTTTACCATCATTAACCGACACGCGTATTTTTTAAATTACGGGTCACACACAGGAAGGCCACATTGAACTATTCTAGAGAAATTGTATCTAGCGTTTGAACTAACACACTCGGTAAAACTGGGCGATTCGGGCCACATAAGATTAGGCCAAAACTTTTTTCATCTAAATAATTAAGCAATTCATGGTGATGCTCCGACTCGAGCCTGGTACTTTATGTATCGAATAGCGGCAAGAGAAGCTCGTATAATGCCCTATTTGCTTTAGGGTCGTCGTTCAAATAATTTTTTTTCTTTTGTGTAAAGATCATTTTGGATTTAAATTAATCAATGAAAAGAAATATACATCAGAAAATGTAAAATTACCATGATATGCTAAATCATATCTTTCAAGATTGAATACAAATTCAATAGAGTGAAATCGTATATATTGTATAAAATCATGCAGTACATGCAAAGTGTAAGGTCATTCTTACCGGTGCAAGAATAAAATTTATCAAGAAAAAAATGCACATCGTGATGAGTAAAAGAGCGTTTCTTGCCAGCTCGCGTCTCGAGTCGAACGCGTTATTAATTTTTTTCTTTTTCTACATTATTTGGACAGAAAGTTTCGTGCGTTTCAAACACATTCAATTACTACCATCGTCGACGACGAAAACCCTGCGTACGTCTTGAGTCGACGGTTGAAACTTGTGTCAAAGCGCAGTTAGTTTCATTCATTAGAAAATAAATAATAACTACGGAATTACGAGTAACAAATATAAAAGTTAACCGGTGCAGTGATGCGCGTCATTGTAAATCTCCGAGTCCGTCGAACGTTGTGCGTACTTTCTTACGTAGTAGTTAACTTGATTTCAATGAAAGTTTATGGTGTAGTTACAAAATGAAAAATCCTTAAAATTAAACGCTCATAACGATACAACTCTCGGAGATTCTGTACGACGAAATATTGGTTAACTTGGTTAGCACCAAGAAAATCTTGAATACGACGATAATCCTTACTAAAACGGTAATCCTAATATTTTTATACGTATATGAATAAATACTTGCATATTACATATACACCTATTCTGTTTTAATTCCCCTGTAACCTGCTTAACTATGTCTAGCTCTAGCTAGCGTCGAAACAAGCTTGATAATTTTTAGGCGCTGTGAATCACGGAAATGAAGCGACTCACAGTGAGTGAAGATGAGTGCATTTGTGACGTTAAAGATCTGATTATCGCCTTTGCAAGTTATGTTTTTAAACTTGTTGATCTCTTTAAGTACTTTTAGTGACAGCGTCCTCGCTGATAACTGGTGAGGCCGATGCCTCCTCCGCTAACTGGGTTCTTTTTGGCCTCAAAGTCAGGTTCTCAAGACCTACAATTTCTTCGAGTGTAGGTACACCGCCCTTCGAATCGCCAGAAAAATCCGAATCATTATTTTTATCAGATTCATTTAATTTGATTTCTTCTACGATATCTTGATTAGTCTCAACAATCCTGGATTCGATTTCTTTATCGTATAGTATGGTTGCTTGCATTGCATTGAACATGGCTGTCCTTGCATAACGTGAAGCCTTCGTTAGTTTGTAAATGCTTTCTGCCAGAGCCATTATATCTGAAAAATATATCAATTCTTTAGGTTTTAGTATATAATATAGCATATATATTGATAGTAACAGACTATTTTTATTTACCACTATCATCATGTAGAGAAATGCAGTGAAGAGATTCTTTTTGTCGTTTAGTAGCATTCGCTATTTCTTGCTTACGACATTCTTGTACGTATTTAATGGTTTCCAACCACTGTTCCATAGCTTTATGAACTCGTTGGTTCATATCAGCACCACGCAATCGTTCCATCTAAATATCAAAAGAATGATTTAAGGGATTTCAATGAAATTAAACTAGGAAGAAATTAGTAAAAAAATAATTTTAACCTTGGCAATTAGAGTTATTACACGGGCATGCTCTCGGAAATGGTCGATTATGAGTCTATCGACTCGAGAAGGACTACCCTGAAGCCGAGGAATCGGTATGTTGTTCGCGCTCGTTACTTTCTTTCCAGGAAAATGAGCCGCCAATCCAGCTTCACACTTTTTACGTTCTTTTTCCAACTGTTTGAATTGTTCGTAAGTTTGTTCTAGTCTCAAATACAGAGTCCTAGATGGTCCAGATCTTTTGGCTGATGCTCCATTCCTCAAGCCAAAAGCTCCATCGTAAACTGATAACGGTGAAGGTACACCAACGGGAATTGGCATAACAGTTGGAAAAACACCAGGATTTGAACTTGGTATTAAACCGGCATTATATAGTACGTCCGCTGCAGGGGACATAGCCGCCAAATTCTTCAAGCGTTGCTGTTGCTGTTGTTGTTGCTGCTGTTGTCGCTGTTTGACGAGCCGGTTGAAAATTTCAGCGTCAATTCCGTTGCTACTAAGATGTTGCTGCGCTTGTTGTTGCGCCTGCTGTTGTTGCTGTTGTGCCAACACATTGTTTGATGAAAAGTTTAAAGTGTTGGCAGCAAGTTGTTCATAAGCTGCTTTCATTTTGTACGACGCTGAAATATTGTTAGACCTCTTCTGATTGTTTTGGAATATGGCCTATAAAAAAAATTAAGGTTTTCATTGAAATTTTCTTTAAATTTAATTGAAAATTTTTGATAATATATTTACTTGAGAATTTTGGTGTTGAAGAACCTTGAGAGCATCTGCATTATTGATGAGGTATTGTCTGCAGTTATTGGTACTTTGATAATTGTACTTGAGTTGTTGAAGCTGCTCAGCTTCTCGGGCAGCTTGTGCTGCTGCTACAGCAGCAGTCAAGTTTCGCGAATATCCAATAGGTGGAAAAACTTGTTTCTCACAGGTTTTATTAGATTTAGGGCTAAGCAATTTCAATAAGTTGGGGTCAACATATGGCATACCATTGTTACTTTCAAGATCATTTGTTGAAGCAAATTGTTGATGATGTTCAGCCAGATTAGGATATTGGTTTATCAGGCGTTTGTAAGCTTCAGCAGCCATTACTGTTGACTCATCTAACTTGGTTCGAAAATTTTGTTGCTGCTGTTGTTGATGATAAAGTTGTTGCTGCTTCAAGTACAGTTGTTCGTTCGATGCAGTCAGGTTGTTAATATTCAGGTTGGACGTGTCACGATAATCTTTCATCTGAAATATTAGCAATTTCTTAGCTATTACAGATGATAGTCCACAATTAAAATTTTCATTTGAAAGAATTTTCAACATAATTAAAATTACATAAAAATATAACTTACTTCTTCGTAACTATTGCGATGCATATTTGATGTAAAGCAGTTTTGTAAATTAGTTTCAGCTGGAGAAAAATGCTGAAGTGGTGAGTTTGATAGAAAACCTGAATCAGAACTAAGATCAGTCACAGTAGAGCTAGGACGGTAGTTTTGGCCATTGGCAGTTACATTGTAGGAATCATGTATGTTGATCATGGAACTACTGTGCGAACTCGGCGAAACACCATAATGCAGCTGCAGATCAGCAAGTCCAATGCTTTTATCAGAAGGCGACTCATAACCCAGATTGCCAAGGGTGCTATTAAAATTGTAATCGTTGTTATTGCATAGTTGCTGAGATTGTTGTTGTTGCTGTAAGAATTGTTGTCCAAAAATATCTTTGGTACTATCATTTGATAGCAAACTGTTGTCAGACCAGTTGGAGTTCGGAGGACTATAGTTCATACCATTGGTCGTTGAAAGTAGGCCATTATTTGATAATGGTAAGTATGAGTTTCGTATGGAACTATAAGATGAATCATTCACTAATGGAGTTTGATATTGTGGCTGTGGGCGTTGTACATTATTGTCAGAGTTGGGTATTGATCTAAAATTGTAAAAATTTAAATTTTTAAAAATTACATGAAGAAAGAGTAAAATTTTCAAATTATTAAATACTACCTCTGCGCGTTATTGGGAAATCCTTCATTATACAAATTCGCCTTTTCTTGACTCTGCTGTCCCATGATCAAATTGAGACCTAATGAGTTCAGTCCATTGCAAATGTTTCTGTAATCTTGGTCATTTTCATTTACACCAAATGATGAACCATTAGCTAACTGCGTAAGCGAAAAATTTGAATTGAGGCCATTGGCATTTGAAGGATATGCATTTGGGCCTAGCCTGGGTTTACAGTCTTGTGCCATTGAAACCCCACTTTGGTATTGTTGTGAGTTTCCATTGCAGCGAGGGGCAAAAGCCTCATTGTTGCCACTAATGGAATCATCATCCAGGATTTTGGCAACAAGATCATCCACCATGGAATTACTAAGATCTTGCCCCTCATCATCCTCTAAAATAGTCTAGAAATAAAGAAAATAAAAAATTTAAATTATTGAATATTTATTGCATATAATATAAAATTAAATTTCATTGAAAATAAACGAAATTTTTAGATAAACTTATGAAGAAATTAAGAGCTTTCACCTTGTTGATGGAGCCTCCTCCAAGCAAGTTGTAGTTCCATGGGCTATATTCGTTATAACGATTGTCTTTGGCTGCCTCAAACATGCTAATGCCTTTGTCAATCTAAAAAAAAAGCTCAATCAATTTTTCTTCAAGTTCCATAATAAAGAGAGAGCATGAAAAATTTTCAATTTTTTATTTTCCAAGATCAATAAAAACAATTGACTGGTTTGAGTGAAATCAATACAGAAAGAAATAGGCCTAATAAAGATTTTCAATTTCATGGATCAATAAATACAGCCTATAGAAGGAAAGAGAGAGAAAGAGAGAGAAAGAGAGAGAAAGAGAGAGAGGGAGAGAGAGAGAGAAAAAGTGATAAACACGAGGTGACCTCTGCGTAGTGAATGGGTGAGGCGACATTATATCGAGTCAAAATAGCATAACAAATCCCATAAGGAATAGGGGTCATCGCGAATAGAAAGAAGAACTGCGAAAGAGCGAGAGAGAAGTAAAGAGAGCAAAAAGCATTCCACAATTCGCTCGACTCGTGTCTCAATCGTCGTACAGTCGTCGGCGACGTCGACGAAGACGACAGGGATAGAGAGAAAGATCGAGTTGCTCTGCAGCGGGTAAACTAAAAATACAGCTGACATAACTATAGAATGCGCGATGTATAATATGAGAGTGAGAGAGAGAGAGAGAGAAAAACGAGCGAGTGAGAGCAGTGCTATCAAGCTCTAATAACAATACATAATTTTTATTATATTCGTCGAGAGATTTCATTAATGCGCTCGTGCGCGAAAAATAGTCATGGAAATGCAACGAGCTAATTACTAAATACACGAAAGCGGAAGTGGAGGCAAAAAAGTTGGTCATGCCGATTATGTAGCGCGAGTCAAAAGTGAAAGAACAACGATCGCGGGCACGCGCTCGTCCGCTAAGTTGAGGAAGAAAAGAAAGAGAAAGAGAGACGGGGCAACGGAGACGACGACGACGACGACGGGTCGACCCAGAGGCCGCCCGTCGTCCACAATGCATGTTGCTGTATAATGCAAACTGTATATTGTACATAGCATCAAAGTATATTATGCTTTCTCTTCCTCTATCTCTTTCTAAGCGTTGCGCATTTATTTATCTGAGCTTGCAGTTTTGCGAAATTCGTAATGTGTACTTTAACGCTCTTGGGTAAAGCTCGCGCATTCGATTGTATGTATAGGTATATAGGTATGTATATAAGAGAGTATACGTATACAGCGGCGGCGACTCGGTATACCGATATAGATGCGCGCGTTCGTCGGTGTGTGCAAGTGTCGGTGTTTCGGTCGCAAAGCTACAACATCTATATATACAGTGCGCGCGTGTAATAATTGTATGCGCGAAACATCGTCGAGGCCTCGGCGAAAGAGACGACGCTGTTCTATCGCGGGTTCGAACAGCTCGACGAGAATTGGGACGTTGGCTCTTGCGAGACGCAGAGAGTACAGACGACGTTTTTTTTCCGATATAGGCGAGCGGAGCGAGAACGAGAGAACACCAGATCAGGCGCAATGCGTCGTTTCTAATGCTGCATTGGATCGTCATCGTCGTCGTCGTCGTACTTCGTGTGCACAATGCGAGTGTGTGTACGAACGACGACGACGACGACGAAAGCAACCGCGAGGATAAACAATACATTTTACGATGATTGGAAACAAAAAAGCAACGATAAAAAAAAACAAGAAAAAAAAGCTGGGGGTGGGTAAAGTCGTGGGAGAACTGTACAGACATGAGGTTCGTTACCTGCTGCAAGTGACCACCAGGTCGGTGGGCATCGTTAGCGGCGAGGAGCGCGGCGCACATTTACGATTATTGTTACTTCTAGGACGAGTCGTCGTCGTACGTCTGACAGGCCAGCGACTGCTGCAGCTGCATCGGTCAGCAACAGTAGTGACAATTCTCATCTCCGCCGCTGTCTGCTGTTGTTGCTGCTGCCGCTGCACGAGCCCATCAAAAGCCCTGTGCACTGCACACGCACCACCGCACCGCGATATACTTGTTGTATATTTATATATTACGGTGTGTCCCTCTCTCTGTCTCTCACTCGCACGCGGGAGGCAGTTTTCGCTTACGCTGCTGCTCTGCCTGCTGCTCGCTTACTGCCCACGAGCAGCTCCGCTGCCTGCGCCCGAGACTCTCACGACGACGACGACGACGACGACGACGACGACGATGTCCCGTATACAATATACATGCGTCTCTCTATATAGATATACGTGTGTGTGTATATTTTCTGCGCGCCGCGTCTCCTCCTCGTCGTCAGCAGCAGCAGCAGCAGTAGCAGCTAGTGCGCGCACGACCGCGACCGCTATACATTTTGCGCTCGCTCGCTCCGTCTCCCGCACACTATTATACTCATATACCTCTACTCTCTCGTTCTCGCTTGCGGCGCGCGAGATCTGTTTTTGTGTTTGTGCGAATATATATATAACAACACGTATAGACACTTGCACACAGACACACACGCGGAGTGATAGTATCCCCACCCGCAGAGTCGTTCTTTGCCACCGAGTTTGCCACCCTCGCATACATGCACACACACACACACACGAGCAATTATAAACGAGCGCGCGCGCACATATGATATACGTATGTATGCAATTTTGTCTCTTAGCCATAAATTCGATTTTCTTATTATAAATAAAACACACGCATCTTGTTTTTGAATACGCGCGACGAGCGTTTGTTTTTTTATTATATTTCTCGTCGCTCTCGACGACTCGCTGACAGCAGCAGCAGCAGCAGCAAGCGATTATATATTAGATGAAATTTAACTTTTTTTTCTCCCTTCTACGTATTTTTCACACGCTATTAAACGTCGAGGATGACTTTCGGAGAGAAAGAAAGAAAGAATGAGTGCGACGGACAATGTTTGTAAATATGACACGAGAGAGTCTGTGTCGCGTACGAGATAAGCATGTTAGCAGCAGCACCGAGGCAAGTGCGTTATGTACACCTTGTTATACTCGGAATCAGTCGTGTCAATTTTACGATGTGTAGGACGAATCTCCATCGCAAATGCCCCGTATAAATATTTCAAATTCGATGTACTGTATCCGATCGCCGACTCGAATCCATCGAAAGCGTCGAGCTATTTTTTTTCTTCGCACGCTTCGTGCCATTGTTTATTCGTAAAGTACTCGTTGAAGTAAATTTCGCTACTACGCGGAGCAAATTGAGAGAATGACCGGAAAAACGTTTTCAGGGAAATGTGCGGGTGCTCCGCATCTCTCTGGCTATGTTTATACTCTACTCTCGCAAATACACTCTCTCTCGACTTGTATTTTCCTACTAACCGAGTAGTGCAACAAAGTCCACGGCTCGCGCGTATAGTACGCGAATAAGTATATAATGGCCACACGAGGCACTTAGCCCGGTGCGTGCATGTTTTGTGTGTGTGTGTGTGTGTGTGTGTGTGTGTGTGTGTGTGTGTGTGTGTGTATTATACAGCAGTAGCAGCAGCATCATTAAGCGCCTATTTATAACGACGCGAAAACATATTTTTATTACGATCTCGGAGGCGCGCGATATTACGCACATACGCGCATATTATTCGTTGGCGAGACACTAGGTGCAAGAATGGACAAACGTGAATTACGATCGCAGTTGCAGGTCTAGGTAGCAGCTGCTGCTACTCGACTCTACGTTGTAACAATGATTGATTTTCACGTACGCGTACCGTGTATACGTAACGAGCCCAGAACGGATATACTGCTCGATTTATTTCACGATAGATTTAGCAAAGCGTAATTATTCATACAGTGTATATCATAGACACACACGGGAGCTCGTTGCGCGCGCCCAATCGATTGTCTTATGCACGTGCGAAGACACACGATTGGCATAAATAAGCTAATGAGTACAATTTTCCTTCGCTCTTTCTTTTATGCTTTGTTTCTCTCCAAGTCTCTCTCTCTGTCTCTCTCGGGGGAACTTTTCGTACTTTCGCTTCGCTTGCCAAAATTCCGAATTACGTCGCTCCGAGTACGAGAGCGTGCCCGCCCGTACGACTCATATACTTATAGACTGCAGCACACATTTCAGTGATATAAAACGTGTGTGTGCGCGCGCGACCCTCCATCGAGTGTATATATGCGTTTCTCTCTTTCTGTATACTATGTTTACTCGTGCGACGTAAAAGTTGGCCTGGAAAATCCTCCCGCGACAGCTTCTCGTTTTATTTTACTTCCTCGACGAAAAAATAAAGAACGAAGCAGGAATACGAGAGGAAAAAAACAATCTCGCGAGCGTAAAAAAAAACGAAAGAAATATTTTTTAGGCCGATTGGGCGCAGTGCGGTGTCTGGCATAATGATATAGAGTTATCCTCCGTCGGTGCCAGAGAGAGAGAGAGAGAGAGAGAGAAAGAGCGAGCGAGAGGGAGGAGAATGTGTCACATTGGGTCAACTCCAAAGTGCCACTCCCGCGCCCGAATGTACCAGAGCAGCGGCGGCGGCAGCAGCGAGACTAATAACGTGTCATCCATGCTGATCGCGTTCGGCCTTTTCTTGACCTCATCCGCCCTTCTCTAACCCATATAGAGTTACGCTGCTGCTGCCGCTGCGCTATAGGTGCAATCTTACACGTATATATAGCGCACGGCAGCATGGGAAAAACGCGTGTGTGCGAGCTAAGCGCGCGAGATCGCGACCGACTGCGTGCGAAAGCTCCGAAACTATACCTCCGTTGATATAGGACGACGCGGTGGTGGCTGGCAGCGAGCAGCTTATGCAACGTTGTTTTGGTACTACGAGACGCACTCGAGATGCGAGACGATGAAAATAAACAAAACTCCGAACGACACTTGTCGATGTTCAATAATAAACAAAAAATAAAGGGCTCGTGCGAAAGAAATTCGGAGTTCTTAAAGATCGCAATCGTTTCACGACGATTGCGTGTATCTGTCGTGGAAGCTGTGACGAGGAAAATCGACCTCGACGTATTCGCGTTCAAAGAAACAAGGGGAGAATCTACATCGTATCTTGAGCTGACATATTTTTAATCTATATTATACATTTGACGTTTTCTTTTCACGCGAGGACCATCAGTATAGTAGATTGTGTGGGGGTCAGGGGAGTTTTACCAGGAAAAAAAAAGGAGTCTCTTGCAACGGCTGATCGTCTCGTTCACACACTCACGCACGCACGCATATACACATCGAAACGAATACTACTCCGACTATGCTCGCGAGTATACTACGTAGGTGAAATTCTCGGAAATTTTCTGACGCCTGTATAATTCGCGTATAATATCAGCGAATCGGGATAGATCTCTCACCCCTCTCGCGCTCGCTACGAGAGAGTGGCAAGTTCGAAGAAACTCGCCCTTTACAATGGTATTTGGAATTGTTAAAAAGTCGTTAAAAATCAACGATAACAGTCATTTAATTAGTTAAATTTACCAGTAACTCTACCCTTGCATTTAAGAGAGAGGATGTTTAAAGATTCTAAAGCGAAAAGTTAAAACTGGTAAACGTTATAGATTTTGAAATTCGCGTCACACAACTGCAATGATCAATCGATAGTAGTTTCAAAAAACGAATCGATTTATTTGAATTAGTCGCAAGCATAGAAAGTCAATTTTACGGTCAGCTAAATTAAATCAAAACAACGCACAATATCGGCATGACGTTCATTTATTGACGACAATGTATGATCGTCACACGCTCGAGGCATACGGAGATTAGCGAGCAGCAACAGCGACGCGGCGACTCTCATGAATAAACAAAATCGACGAGACATTTTTCGCACGGGTAAAATAGAAAGAAGAAAAAAACAAAAAACAATGACGAGTCAGAGGAGACAAACAGATGTACTTGAAATGCGCAAAATAAATTACTTACGTGATCCAGTCGATATTGTTTGGGTTTGAGCGAGTAGATGCTCTTCTCGAGCGGTGCTTGCAGGACAACCATTCCCTCTGCGATGTCGATGCAAACTTCGTTGCTCGCGTAAATACGTTAAAAAAATAAAAAATAAAGAAAGAAAGCAATCGTGGATCCACCAGGAAAGTCGCGATTAACCCTCGTTGTTGTTGTTGATCGATCGATCGAGACGCGAGAAATCAGTCAGTCAGTCACTTCGCGATTACACTTGGCACATTCGGACTGATCCACTCGCGTGGACGGCCGAACCACTAATGGTCCCAATTGGCAGACAGACGCGCACCACGAGAGATCGTGAGGAGGCAACGGACGACGGACGCGAAATCATTGCACTAGGCGGCGGGCGGCAGGTCCGAGCGCGTCGCGCGAGCAGACTGGAAAAGTCAAGCGGCAGGAAGGGAGGGGGGGCTCCAAAGTGAGACTGTGTACCGACGATTCGACAGTTGATGGCATGCGAAAAAATGGCCTTTTAGAATCTCCACACAACACCAACAGTCAACGCATTCGCTCACACACATATACACGCACACATGCACGCACGAGAAGACAAGTTGAAGTCTATATAACCACTGACGTGACCGGCCAACATGGCGAACGGCGTTGTAAAAAAAACAATGACTCTATGGGGTGCGAGTGATTTTTAATGTTTTTATCTGGTCCATCCTGCTGGAACGAACAGAATCAATAATATTATGATTTTTTTTATTATTGTACATTTTAGTTTGACATGGCGCGTCACAACTGAGTACTTCGTTGCAAGCGTTAATGTAAACAGCAGTGAACATTTTCAGTCGAGATTTTAAACACACTCCAAGCTATTTGATGAGATTTGATCAGCATTTTTTTGTAGTTTTCACAATTTTCTGATGCTTTAAAATTCAGTGGTTTTCTGAAATAGTAAGTAACTGAAGCATATTGATTTAATTCTTTTTCAAGAACATGACGAAGTTTGAACATCGATGCAGATTTTTATACACTTTTTTTAGAGATAATGAATATTTTTATTTAAAAATTCAATGGTGCCCCTCAATAACTTTACATTATATTAATAATGAAAATGTCGCTACAGCGTATTCTGAAGGTCTCAACGAAAGGGTATGAATATTATTTTCAGCATTTTTTAAGTGTCCTTCTTGAGTAAACTGAAAGAATTAAAAAAGGAGCATTGTGAACTGTGGCCTTCCGAGATTTTTCCAACAAATGAGTAAATCGGATCTTTGAATAATAATACAAATTCAATTGTAAATAACCCCAACGTTAATTGAAAAAACAAACGAATTTTCAATAATAACCGATGCTTATAGTCTGTCACGCGTTGTTGTTGTTATTGTTATCATAGTTATTTGTTTGTAACAAAATTGAAATCGAGATTTTTCTCCCACAAACTTTTTCTCGAGCAATACAAGTGAAAATTGAAAATATTGATATTATTGTCCAACACATCCATCTCTCTCCGTGCGTTACCGTGGATACATATCAAACACTGCACGAAGCTTTTAGTGGACGCTTGCGGCCGATTGCACTCGTGAAAATTCTAAAAGTTCAATACTAGACGAGGAATGTAAAATAGGTATACATGATGTCGGAGAATATTCATCTGAGCTTGTTGTCGCGGTACTACGGCCTGAAAAAAGATGAAAACGACGAGCATCGTTCGGTCGTATTGACGAGCTCCAAGGCAGTAGAAAAATTTGAGATAGCCCACGACGAGGACGGGCCGACTACCGAGCACTTGATTTCTACCGAAGAAACTAACGATAACGAGGTTTTTATGATCACCGATTTGAGTATTTTCGTACACGAATAAAATATCGTGTTTTACAGAATTCCGAAGATGAGCCGGAGAAAATAAATCAGGAAATCGAGGATTTCGTTTTGCCCAAATCACCGCATATACTCAATGTCGAGGATCTTGAGTTAGAAATAAACGGTAAAACTTTTGTCATAAAGTAAGTTGTAAAAACAAGAAGGTATTTAAAAATGAATCCGTCGATTTCAGCGGCAGAGCCAGAAAGCACGAGCCCGGAAGTCGACATAGTCGTCGATCTGGAGGAGGAGAAAAAAGCACCGGTCAGCAAACCGTTGCCTCGACTCGAGGACACCTTGGCCAGGGCGCTGTCGAAGATCATCGAGTTGCCGCTCTCGGCCGGGATGGTGCGTCTGGCCGGCAACAATCCCGTCTGTCCGGCCACCAAGGCCAAAAAGTTGTGGCGCCAAAAGACGATACAGTCCAGGGAGAATCTCCTGGCGCCGCCCAATCTGCTGTCCAAGTTCAACGGCACCTACTTGGACTTGAACAATTTTGGGATACCGATTTTTCCGCTCAATATTTTGCCCCAAATCACGAGCTTACAGGTATCGATGGTGTTTAGCGTGAGTTATCGATGCAATAAGAAAAATTCATCCAAAATAAATTGATCGTTTCAGATTCTATACTTGGATAACAACAATCTAACAGAATTGCCAGAGGAATTATTTATAATTTTAAAACATTTGAAATGGTTGGATGTTAGAAATAATCAGTTATGGAATATTCCAACGACCATTAAAGGTCACGCATGCCTAGAAACATTATTAATTCAAGGAAATAATATAGAACGTTTACCATGTGAATTAGGTACTATTGTTTATTTATACCTTTTTTATGTAAAAGTAACATTAAATAATGAAAATAAATTCACAGGTCTTGTACCTAATTTAACAAATTTACAAACCGCAAACAATCCTATCGTTTTTCCTCCAAAGGAAATATTAGATTTGGATTGTGCAAGCATTGTAAATTTTTTGAGGACTGAATGGAACAAAGAAAATCCAAATCAAAGAATCGAACTGAGAACGATCAGCGACGGTAATAACTTTTTTTGCATAAAAATCAATGTAATTTTAATAAAAATAATTAATCATTTCATACAGAGACATTAGTGACAAAAAAACCATCGACCATCATTTGCTATCAACCAACGGTTAAAAAATTTAAAGAGAAAAAATTGAAATATTTACAAAGTGATTCGGCCAAAACGAGTGTTAGAGCTAAGCAATGGAATTACAAACCCAGCGACAGGTACGAAAAATCCAAATTACAAGCGATGGGTCAAATAAATGATGATAATTTAGTGTCTAATTTTAAAAAACCGACTCGGCTATGCAATTTTTGTAAATCAGAATTATATTGTCAAGGAATTTGCATAAAAAACAATAAAATTCCTACTTCTGAATCTGCCACTAAATTATTAGCTGTTAAATCGACTACACGCGTTCGAGCAAAGATTTCGAATCAACGACATATTTTTTCACCCTCTGCGACAACAGACTCGAATTTTTTACATTTATTGGGTCCCAGTCCGAGATCTTTGTACTTGCGGAAAAATATTAATTTTTTCACAAATACTCATAAGAGTCCGATTAAACTTTGTAAAATAAATTCCGTTTATAAAAATGTCAAAATGTAAGATTATGTAAAATGTATTAGTATGATAATCATATACTGTATTCGTAGAATATAAATAATTGTTATTAATTGTAACGTCTTTTTTCTAAAACATTAAAAATTTGCACTTAGATGTCCTAGCAATCGAAGTAGAAACATCTCTTTACAGAAAGTCCTTTGGATGGAAGAAGCCAAAAAAATTTTAAGCCAGCAATCTCAATTTCTCCAAAAATCCATGTTTGTTGAATACAATAGATTGTTTTATTTTATTCAATTTTCATTTTATATTTACTATTTAAATGATTGCCTTTTCATTCAAAATCTAGCGATAAAAAAGTCCTAAATCATTGGAGATACCAGAAACGGTTCAAGCGACCTCGGAAAGAATCGAAATATTCTCTTGGTAAGAATTTAAAAAAATTCTTCTTGATTTATGTTTATCATTAAAAATTACATTTCAGAAGCCCCGTTTAGTTTAGATGTGGATGAACCTAGGGTGCAAGTAAGATTCATTGTAACTATAATCAACGATTATTATACTGCATTATTGAAATGTTTATTTTTTTAGAGCCAAAACAAAAAAACTTCAGATTTCGTATATCTAGAGTATGTTTCAAATTATTTTTTGCACATATTTTAACACAATAATTAGTGTATATAATGAACGCAATTTTTGTAGCGACCATAATTTCAATGAAGAGTTTGAAAAAATGGTGGATTCATTTAAAAATCTTACGAAAGAAGATTCATCGGACAATATGACTCCACGAACAGAACAAAAGCAATTGCAATCAAAAATGAAAAAAGTATGTTTTTTTTCGTAACGATAAATTATTACTTTTTTCAATTTAATTTGACATTTAATTTCGCTTTATAGATTAGAAATTTGCAATCAAAATTAGAAAATATCAAATTCTATAACGACTCTGTACACGCAGAACTTGACAAGAATAAAGATAAAGATGATAGTAAAAAACACATTAGACCACCATCGATAATAATTTAGGAAAAATGAAAATTTCAATTAGCTAAAGAAGCACACAACAGTATAGTAAATGGTATTTTTTAAATTCAAGTACTATACAAAATATTTCACGAAAATTCAATATTTTTGCATTCAATTTTATTCAAATTACTGTATAATGAAGACTTACACATGACACTTATTTGCTAAAACTATAGAAAGTAAAAAATTATATTTTCGAAAAAATAACTTTTTCAAGAAAATCTCGAAATATTCTACGAAATAAATAGCAATATTTTTGCATGTCTTGCTACATTTTATATTTCAGTAAAATGAGAATAAATTAGATACACATAAAGATTACAATGTATTGTACCTTTTTAAAAAACTTTAAAAATTAATTATATAATCTGATAAACTTTATAAACAATAAAAAACAAATTTTCTAATAGCTGTATTAATAGTGCATTTAAAAAATTTCTATTTCGGTTAATAATGAGACCGAGAATAATCTTCAAAAATGCTTTTAAAATTCCTGGATAAGCTTTTAATTTCCTTTTTTTTAATCAAGTTGAATGATTTTCATAAGAATAGTTTGAAAATAACTAAAACAATTACAAATTTATGTAAGTATCATGCAAACTTTGAATATTTTTACAAAATTATTAAATTAACAATTTTTAATTTTGATAGTAGTTACAACTGAAATACGCATTATATGATTAAATAATTCACTATTTTGATACAATTTTTCCGGGATGCATTACCGTTTCTTAAACATTTTACTAGTATCACTAATACTTTTACTTTCAAGTATTCTGTTTTAATCTGTGAAAATAATGCAATGAACACTATGTACATAATATAATTCATTCAGTGTTTTTAAAGAAATGAATCACATGACACAATAATTGGGATTATCCATTTAAAAAATTGCGTTGTCAATATCAAATAAATATTGACATCAAGTTTTGTAAAATACCAAATGGAAAGTAATTACACGCATTACTCTTTTAAAAAGAATAACCACATTGAAAGTAAAATACTTGAGCACGGATAGTGAATAAATATTCATAGCGTTCTTGCCTTCATTGATATATGTCCGAGAACTTATTGTATAATACAATTTTTTTGTAAGTTGATAAAATTCTTGATTTACATTAAATTAGTAAAAAAATTAATTCATTTACAACCCAAATTGCTTCCGACAGGTTCTGATATTTTTCTTATTATAATAATTGTGCTGGGTTTTCGTTAGAAGTTTCTGCACAATACTGCTGTGGAACTGTCTTCCAAAGGCGGAATCAAATCGATGAAACCCAATCGTGAATAAAAATCATGAGTTTCTTTGTCAGAAACTTTTATGACTGTATGAACTCCAAACGAGCCTGAAATTAAGAATCAAATGTAATGCATGACTCACTCGATTGTAAATAGAAAATTTACCATTAGCTCTTAAAGCAGCTAGTACACAAGTTATCAATCGTTTTGAAACTGATTGATCCGTGATTGTCGGTAGAAGTCCACATGATAATATAGATGGATGCTGACGACATAGAATTTCCGGAACATCAGGTTCGAATGAGTGGAAGTATTGTATTGCCTCCTAAATAACAAGTATAATTTTTAACAGTTCAGATATTTTCTTAAAATAATTTTGATTATCTGATTATCTAACGTGAAATTTCTTACTTTTTCGTTATCCGATGTATCATTTCGTATACTTTGTAATGGATGTTTCAATTGCATTTCTGGTATCCAAGATACTGCTAATTTTTGATTGTAGTTTTTAACATTAAGAGCTGCAACAACATATCCTACGATATCAGTGCCGTCTTCTATTACCATACAGAACTCTGGGCTCAAAGTCAAGTATCCCCCGATATTCCTGAACATAATAATAATTTTTATTTTAGCAAAAAAAATTATTTCGATTAAGAATGGTTGCATATTTTTTAGTACCTATCAGACAGGGCAGAAGAAGCATTTGAGTTATTTATTTGATTGCAAACTGAGTAAACAGCCTCTTCATCTGTAGGAAGATATGGACGAATAGTGTAAATTGTATGAGTAGGCACTTCAGGCGCTTTGTACACAAATAAATCATTTCCACTGTCTACTGGTATAAGCCGCTGCAATACACAAATAAGCAATTCACAACAATGTTATCAGAGTGTCTTTAAAAATAATATACTGTTAAAAACCTGCAAATCTGCTGTGAGGCCACCTCTGAAAACCCAAGGTTCTTGATCTCCACTCATAAAAGTTTCTTTCCAACCATTTGAAAACCCTACTCAATAGAAAAGTATTTAGTATCACATATAAGAATATTTTAACAAATATTATAACAGAAAAATAAATAACAAAACATTCATGCGAAAATTTAAGGGACACATAAAATTGTTTTATGAAGGAATGCACTGTAAATTTATCAAAAAGTTTTTTAATGATTCAAATTTCGCGACGCTTAAAGTAGTCATATTAAAATTTAAAGTCAAAAAATATGTAATACCAAAAAGTTTAAAGGCACATTATTTCCTTAGTGCACCGAAAATTGAAAAAAAGTGCATTCAAAGTTAGTCTTTTCATAAATTCTTGACAAACATCATAAAAAAAGTTACGTTTTGAAGAAAAGAAAACCTGAAATAAAATATTTTCAATTCCTGAAAATAATATATTCGTCTGAAACTGAACAAAGTAAATTAGTATCAGGATAATTTCACGAAATCTTTGTTGATTATGAGGTGTATCCTAAAAAGTCTGCACTATTTAAAATAATTACAAAGGTCTCTCCAACTGTGATTCTCGGCGTGATGTGCATTACTAAGATAATATGAAAATTTTCAAAAATTTATAAAAAGACTAACTGTTTGATTAAAAAAAACATTATTCAAATTTTCATTGCACTTATGATGAATGAATTATTTGTCCCATTAAAATCCTATGCAAATACTTATTTACTAAAGCAGATTTATATACTAAAAAATTTTAATTTTCTAAGCTGTCATTTCATGTGATTCAATAATTTTAACTTTTATGACAGTTTAGAATCATAATTGTTACTTAAAATTTGATGAAAATCATACATGTGTAGCTTCCTTGGGTAAAGGTAGAGATTGTGGCTGGGAATCTGGCAAATGCTATAAAAAGAAAAAAGAGACGTCTTCGTTAGTATAATTGCAGAGCATCACAGATCCTGATTTGTTTGAATTACTCAATCGTTGAAATTTTGTCATGAAAACATCGAGATGAACGCGGAAAAAGTTAGAAAGTCAATAAACATTCATAGCTGGTATTCTTTAAAACAAATATCACATTATAAATCTGCTTAAGGGTTTTTGTTTTCCTCTAAAGAAGCTGCTGCCAAACAATTTTTCTTATTCATTTGTTACATGAATTTCTATTAAATGATATAAAAATCTTTCGTGATAAATATTTTGGTTGTAAAAATCGTTACAGACAATCAAATCGACTGACAAGATTTTAAATAAATGCAATACATCAATTCATAGAAATTCAGAGCAAATTTTTTTCTTACTTTAGTTAGAGTGTATTTCATAAAATCAATTCAGTATTATATGCATTATTCGAATAGATCTGATTAAATTAGTGTTGAATTAGATATTAATTTTTAAATGTTTGAAGTTAATTTTCATTCTTACTGAATTAACTTTGTTTTAATTCGTGCTGAGTAAAAATATTAATTTTGCCATAATATTTAATAATTGAGAGAGTGCTACAGTCAGAGTTAAAAAATATATCCAGTTCGTTTTGTGTTCTTCAACTAAACATTTTATAAAAAACAAACAAATATCTTTGCATAGTTATTATTTCGATTTTTATGAAACTCACAAAAAAATTCAAAGAGGACTGAAAATTATGTTAATACTGACGTTAGCATCCTCTTACTATATAGTTGAACTTTAATAAAATATTCTATATGTATTTCACCATATCATTCAGATGAGTAAAATGATTTGTCTTAATCTTGATTGATTTTGTGCACAAGAAAAAAATGCAATAAACTAACAGAGCAACTTTTTTTAATGATACCATCATTAACAAAGTATTTTATTTATTAAATCATTGCAAATCTTTCATTAAACATTCAAGTTAAATTTTTATAATCAACTTACCATGCTGCTACGTTCTTAAAATCTGAAATATAGGTGAATTAATATTAAATTAATCTGTAAGATTGATTAATTGAACAGCACACATGTGATATTTGAAAAACGATAATTCGCAATTCTTTTTCCAATTTAAAATTTTAATATACCAGCATTTTAAAATATAAATTGACTTTCTTGAATATTTGAGAGGATTTTAAATAGAATGAAAGTTAAGAAACATTTTTCATCGAAGCATGAAAATTGTCAGATAGCAACAGTTCAGAAGTTATTTTGTAAATTTTTCGATTTTCACCTTTGATATCGAAATTTTATTTATTTTCAATATATTTAAGACCAATACCTTTATATTCATATTAAAAAATGTTAATCTTAATCAAATGAATTATCGAAAGATTTACAAAAGGCAGAAGTTAGATTGTGTTATGGAAGGAGAAAGAAGTGTGAAAAGTAAAAAAAACTTACCGAGCCACTTGACATAACTATTCAAGAGGGATATAACACCGCGCATATCCCACACATAAGGATATAAATCGTATAGTAATTCTCTATTGTTACAAAAAGACAATCTCTGAAGGAGCCGATTCACAGCGAGGCTCATATCGTTTATTTTTGCGGCCCGAGAATGCCATTCAGCAACCTATGGTAAATTACAATTAATAAAGGCATCTATCTACAAATTTGATAATCGCTTAAAGTATAAGATATAAGTTACTGATTTTAGTTCTTGTTTTTGCAGAAGACTTACGTCTGCTTTACGAGCTTCTTCATCGACCTCAGATTTGTAAATCAGTACATGAGCATTGCTCTTGAGCCAATTGAACTCTTGCAATAGTTGTATACCCTGGCCACCGTGCTCGAAAGGCAAATAAAACAAATCACATAGCAAGGAGAGATCTTCGCACGTCAGTTGTTTGTCCGTATTGATTTCTTCGCTCGTTTGAGTTTCGTTGTGACCGTCGTTACTTTCTGCCAATTGATCACCATCCTGCTCAACGATCATTTGAGTACCGTTAGTCAGAGATGTTTGGCCTTCAACTTCAACCTGCATACTGCCGGATGCACAGCTACTCGTCTGTTGAAGTGAAATTTCGCTCAATATTTTCCTTGATTAATATTAATAATATTCGTTCTTACCGATATGTTCTCGACCATGACTTCGTCCTCTTGTGCGGGGGTTTTAGAACGATGAGAAGGTGAACTAATTGGAGTAGTATTGCAATCCATAGGCTCAGTAGAAGGAACAACTAAACCAGGCATGGCAGCTGCCGCTGCTGCTGCTACAACACTTGGAAGAGGTACAGGTTCAGCGATGACTTTTGTTTCAGAAACCAAAGAGTTCATGACTGGTCCTGGGGGTGGCTGCTGGAAGCTGTCGACACCAATGACGTTCGAACAGACCTCTGCCAAGGCTTGCAAGTGGTTTGCTTGATTTGCAACAATTGCTGCTGGGGCAACCAGGCTTCCTGATGGGGTCGTTGATACCGTGGGTGACGTCGACGACGATGATGCTGTAGTCGTCGTCGTAGTACCCGACGTCAAACTCATGCATGTATTTAATGATGGTATAATGGGAACGGGAATGGTAGGGGCTACTGGTGGCTGAGGTTTGGCTATTACCCCGTAAGCAGTGCGTTTTTTATTAAACTCTGGAAGCCATTCCATGATGGCATTTTTTAATGCTCGTCGTGGATGGTACATATTGGGGGAAAGAGTTGATGGGACATCTTCCCCAACAACACCATCTTCCGTTTCAGTCTCAAGTTTTATATCGGCTGATACTGTGTCATCTAAAAAATATAAGCCAATGTGTTTATTATTTTTTTTTAAATTGAAAAATAGTAAAACTTACTAATACTAAGATCTCGTTTTCCATCAACATTGCATCTACTCCATTGAGCCAAAGTGTGAATAGCTATAAAATTAGCCCCATACTCGCAGTTGGGATTTGTCAAAACTCCCCGGAGCTTAGGAATAAGATCAGGCGATCTACCAGAATATGGTCCCAAAAATACTCTTTTCTGGTCATAATCATTGGCATGTAAGTTATCCCATATGACCGGAGGTCTTCTGAGTACTTCAGTAATTTCTTCTATTGACTCTATTGTCAATAATCTAGATATAACTTTTGGTCCAGTCCACATTATATCTATTTCTTTTGCTAACTTGCTCCCTAAAGTATTTAAATACTCAGAAGAGGAAACATTGGGTACTGCTCTTGTGGCACAGTATTGAGTAGGACATAGTAGAAATCTTGGTTGACCAAGATGTTGGAAAACATCATTAGTAATTGTGACCTATAAAATATTAGTTATTAAAAAATTAGCAAATTTTCATTTACTCAAATTTTTTCAATCTTACTTGTGCGTGGGCAAATGATTGAAAAACTTCTTTATCAGCTTTACTCATTTCAGGTTCAATATCATCAAAGAGAAGAGCAAAAGCTTGACATCCAAACTGGCTGACTTGTTCCAGTTTTCTTTTGAGAGTTGCAACTTCTTTTACATTTGAATATGTAATGTCCAAACCTGGAGAAAGGGCATAGTAAAAAGCTATTCCACTCTCCTTAGCAGCTACAATAAGTCCTGTTAAATGTTCAGCTTCTTCGACGGTATATAAATCCCTCCAATAAGCCCTGTGTTTGTAGTCATCTTTTGGTGCATACACATACGAATCCATTCCCCATTTTTTTAGCCTGAATAAAAAAAAAATTGAATATAAATTACAAATGAGCAAGCATCGATGATTAAACGATAATTTTACTTACTTCCTGAACAAATCTTTGCGTTGCTCTGTAGTCCAAGGCCTACCATAAAATCCTGAAATACAAAAATAATGTATATCATTTATTTAACTAAAGTGGGTAAACTAAAGTTATTTATAGCAATATGAAAGTGCATTTACAAAAACTGAATATATTCTGAGAAAAAGGTAATGGATATTTTTTTACTTCTACTTGAAGAAACATTGTTATTATTCATTTACCTTCAACCACACCACAGATAAAATTTTCATTTCTCGCGTTTGAACCCAGTGTTGATCCGTTTGTTTCCGCCATTATGCTGAAGGCGTCTTATTTTCTGGATGCTGCGATGCGTCGTAAAATTTTACGTTTTTCTTATAATCGAGCAAGGCCAGAACGACGCCAACAAGACTTCAGTCGCCTGACTCAGTTTGTGTCGACTGCAGACGCTCAAATTAAGCTCGTCATAAACTTTCTTCTAGGTATTTTTATGAAGCACCTGTAAGCTGACCTATTCCCAGACACGTTCTTCTTGACGCTTATCAAAGCAAGGGTGAATGCTCCGATTCAGATACGCAAAAGTGTCTTGAGCATCGGTCGATTTAAACGTCCGATGGAAATAGCAGCCTCGAAATTCAACTACGCACGCACCGGAATAACAAACTATCAAGTTTTATTAGCGTTTCACGAGATAGGTTGTTCGCTGCATTATTTTCAATTGGCCAACTGCTCGTATTGGTGTGTGCATGCGTGTGACGTTACATACATCTACAATCAACACGTATCAGTGTACCATACTTGCAATTTCACTGTATACACTTTTGTATATGTGCAGAATAATGAGAAAAACGACGGCTCAGGGAGGGCGCTGTTGCCATCGAATTAAATCACAATTTAATTCAATGTAGCGAGCGACGAGTCTGTCGATTTTGTTTATCTTTCGTAAAAAATGTGCGAAATGCGTTTATTCGCGGCCGAGATGCCAAAATGCACAAATCAGATGTCACGTAAGAGTTGAGCGCGTAAATATTTTCATTTTGAAGCAGAGCAAGCTGCGCGACGTAGCCTTTAAAGATAGGATGCTATTACGTTACAAGATATTAATTACATTTTTTCGCGTGATAAAAGTTATGACTACAAGAATATGAAGTGCTGTGATATACTTTTGATATTTGGGTAAACTAACATTGTTTTTTTTTGTTTGACAGGAGTAAATAAAACTAAAATTTTTATGAAAAAGTACAAAACTATAAATTTACTAATCAAAAACAATCATAGTGACACAATTACAAAACAAACAAAAAATGAAATAAACAAATACTTAGAACTCATATTTCTTCCCAGTATAAGGACAAATACTTTTGTTAATACATTCAGAACACTTTGGCCTAACTGGCTGACATATTTCTTGCCCAAATCCAACAAGCAAATGATTCACTTCAGCCCACAAATCCTTGGGTAACCATTTTTCTAAAGCCATTCTTGTATCTTCTGGAGTTTTCGTTGGCTTTTGGACCCAACCAATTCTATTGCTGATACGATGAACATGGGTATCAACACCAATACCAGTTGTTTCGTTCCAAGCCACTTGCATGCAAATATGAGCCATTTTTGGACCTACACCTGGTAATTTACATAGATCTTTGATTGTTTTTGGAATATCACTATTGTACTGTTCAATCAGAATTTTTGCAACACTTTTTAGGTATTGCGTTTTACGTTTATAAAAACCAACAGGGTATATTAGTTTTTCCAGCTCCGCATCCGGTACACTAATAATGCTTTCTGGGGTACATTTCTTGGCTTCTCTCAAGCGCTGTACAGCCGCATGAGTAACTTGATCTTTTGTTTGACTGCTGAGCATTAGAGACACCAGGGATAGATATCTAAATACTGGTCCACTGGCTTCATCATCAGCACATTTATGACATCCCATTTCATCTACTGGAGCTGTGTGACTTTCACGCATTTTTCTGATATTGAACAAAGTTTGCTCCCAATTTTTCGGAAACCACTGCTCGGAACCGTTATTCTCTTTGGCATCATGGTCCTCAGTCGATTTTCTTTTCCCTCTCGTAGACTTAATTTTTTCCGGTTCTATTGTCTTCGCGGTCGTAGCAGCGCATTCAGCACTGTCGCTGACATCTTCTACTTTAACCGAGATGTCCTTCTTCACGGGACTCTTTCTTTTTTTCGTTTTAGCAGCAGTCTTACTCTTGACCTCAACTTTTTCATCATTTCCTTTATCCTTGTTGTCAGTTTGTTCAACAGCTTCTGCAGTTTCAGCGGCCTTTTTCCTGCCAGGTAATTTCCTCTTGGTCGCAGGTTGAAAAGCCGCTGCTTTGAGGAGAGAATCAAGTTTGACTCGCTTGCTCATATTGTAGAGAAGGTGCGTCGATCTATGGGTAAACAAACGATAAATCATTCAGTATGCACGTACGCCGTAAACGATCAAAATAAACGCGGATAATTATCGTATCTTTATAAATGCGCCTATATATCTATATGAACTCCTATTAGCAAACGCTTACTGTATAAAAAAGATAGCAGCAGCATTGGCACGTGCTCGGCGATTTCTTGCGGCATTAGCCCCCTTCTCTCGGCCTCACACACAAAGACAGAAAGAAAGAGAGAGCAATACGAATGACCACACCGACACTCTCGCAGATTATATTGCCAAACAACAGCACATGCAGCAAGTTTGATGTAGTAGTAGTAGTAGTACTATAAAATAAATCTGAAATTTCCCCACCTCGCCGCGAAATTATGCCACCGCTCGGCACTCGGCGGCGGGGAGTTCATTCCTCCCCTACATCGACGACGGCCGCGCGCAGATTTTCGCCTTTCGCGCCGTGCATCACAACAGTGTCCACACAATCCATGTCAGTGTGTCTATATACCGTCTACCATCATAATATAGCATATATATGAGCGGGCGAGCAGTGAACGCGCGACGCGGAGCAGCCTACACATTAAAAGCATATAATATAAGATAATAATAATGTGGCAGCAGTGCTCGCTTCGGTTTATCACGCGATAGACGTATCAGAAAACAATAAAACTCCGAGTTCCCATCGATATGCCGCGAGACAGAGAGGGGACCTATCCAAACTAATTGAAAATAATATCTCCTGCCAAGCTCGAGCTGCTTTGCGTACACTACTGTCAATTAGTCAGTTCGGGTTTAATTGAACGATGCGCGCGTGACCGAGTAAATTCGGCTCGGTGTGTTGTTTTTTTTGGTGTTCGGAGCCGCCTATATACAGTGGACGGCGCATGTTTCTGCTCGATATACAATAATGGGAGTACAATAGACTGCTCGTAATTCACCCTCGGCAGCAAGTGCATACACAAGTGGACGGCACACAACACGCGAGCCGCTTGCGGCACGAGATATTTAGGACGTTTTTTGGGCTTCTCAATTTATGACCGTGGACGTAAAACCGATTCAAAATGTTCTCACGCTTGAACAGAGATCTGGTACCTATGAAGGCGCATTACTTTTTCTTCAATGCTGGTGAGTGCAACGACATTTTTAATTGCACCTGCTTAAAAAATGAGTTACAAATGTATTTGCTTTTGATATCGTTCCAATATTTTAGAGGTTATTCAGTATCAGTGCTCACTGCGTAAGAACGATTTTTTCGAATCTTCGACACTGATATAGAACATCAACTAAAAATGTTAATAATGAATGACACGATAAGAAACTTGTCTAATGATGGCGAGATAGCTTAATCGTTGTCGTTTCAAGAGATAACTCTACAATTATGTCATAAAATTTTATTAAATTTAAAAATTAATCAACTGACAATGCCACAATCGAGTCAATTAATTTGATCACAGCGAAATCGTCTTTACCGCGATAATTTATTAACGAAATGCAAAAATCTAATTTGGCCATTAAGAATTTAAATACAATCGCGTCTTGCAATGACAACGTTGACTTATTTATATTTTTAATGAATGTTGTGCTATAAAATTAACTCTAAGTTTTTTATTATCATTTCAGCTACCGGTCCTATGATGCAATTTTTGCCGACGTTCGCAAAGCAATTGGGATTTTCCGCATCAGTTTTTGGATCGATTTATGCGCTACTTCCCATCACAGGGTTGGTGGCAAAACCCTTATTTGGCGGCCTTGCTGATAGATTCAAATTGCACAAACAATTTTTTATTATCTTTCAAATTGTCCTAGCCATAGCGTTTTTAGTTATGAATTTTATACCAGAATTAGATTTTAATCAAAATGCTACTTTGAAATGTAATGGAGATACTTTTTTAAATATCTGCTCCAATTCTACATTTGAATACAAAGGAAAAGATAGAAATACAAGCTGTCACTTGACATGTAAAGTATCTAACTTCACAGATTATGAAGGGATGTGTCGTACCTGGAATATTAATTGGAAATATTGTAATCAAACTATAAAACCTGAAGAAATAAACACTCTTCAAAATATTGAATTTGATGCATATTTCAACACTATTGATATGTTATCAGTGCCATCAAAACCGTATCCAGGCTCTTGTCTGGAAATAAAAGTAACTAGTGCTGCAATTGGTTCAGGCACTAAACATAAAACTTTCTGTGATGAATACTCTTTTAATATGCCTTGTTCAGTACAATGTCCAAATATTCCTTTCTTGGATGAAATGATAAAAAATGACTTGATGGAAAATTATCCAAAAACTGAATCATACAGTAGAAATTTTTATTGGTTTTTATGGGCTTCTATTGTGAGTTGGGTTGGTATGGCTATTGTAGTTAGTATTGCAGATGCCATATGTTTTAACTTATTAGGTAAGTTCTTCGAAGACACTATAATTTCATCAATATTATTATCATATTAATTAATATTCTTAAATTTTACAGGTAATGATTCTAATAAAGATTATGGAAAACAAAGAATGTGGGGTAGTGTTGGAGTAGGAATATTTGGCATTAGTGCAGGATACTTGATAGATCTTTTCAGTCATGGAAGTGAAATAAAGGATTACTCATGTATATTTTATTTGATGTTAATAGCCATGACTTTTGATGTTTTATTCTCATCTCAACTTAAAACAGTAAATATCCTAACTATTTAATTTTTTACATTTTTCAACATGCGTTCAATTAAATAAAATTAATAATTTCAGGAAAATCTTGACTCCAGTGAACCATCTGTACTAGAAGAAATATGGTCAATAGTATCAGAAAGCAGAGTTTTAGTATTTGCTTGGTGGTGTGTGGGAGCAGGAATGTGTACAGGAGTTGTATGGAATTTTCTTTTCTGGTACACAGAAGAGAAAACTCAAGGGCCAGATCTAGAATGGATAAAAACTTTACAAGGTTTAATGACTGGGGTGCAATGTTTTATAGGAGAAATGCTTTTTAATTTCTTATCGAATAACATACTCAAAAAGATAGGCCATATCAATTCTATGAGTCTTGTTTTAATTGTTTATTCAATCAGGTATTTATCACTTTTCACTGCAAGTATTAAACCAATGCAACAAACTTATCGATTAATTTTTTTAGATTCATGGCTTATAGTTTGATTCGTAACCCTTGGCTATTTTTAATTACGGAAGTTTTACATGGTCCATCACTTGGCTTGTGTTGGCCAACAATGGCATCTTATGGTGATAAAGTAGCACCTTCTGGGACAAAAGCGACAATCCAAGGTCTAGTAGGAGGAGTTTTTGAAGGAATTGGTAAAAAAATAATTTTATGCATCAACATTTTGTGAATTTTTATATATTCTAATAATAACAAAAAATGGTTTTAGGTGTTTCTATGGGGACTCTAATTTGTGGGTTCCTTATGAATAATTATTCTGGAGAAACTGTTTTCAGAATATTTTCAGTTGGAGCACTTGTATGGTTAGGCATTTTTTGGATGTTCCAATTGATTTTAAGAAAAATCAAAGCATACCCATTGCAACAAGGCCACACTCGTGAGTGAATTGTTAGATTAATTGCATGTAGAAAAATCTAAAAACTATATTGTATATTAAAATTGTTATAGAATTTTTTTTGAATATTATTAAAATGCAATCAGTATTTTTTATTTTTTAAAAATCTCGCTTATTTTCTTTCAATAACACAATCCTACGTTATTAAAATTAATTGGAATTTGAAAATAAAAATTATCTTTCAGATTTGGCAAGTTATACTCATCCTGATGATGCGATTCTTATGACCATGAGTCAAGAAATGCAAACTTATTGACTGAAATGATAAATGATAAACCAAAGTAATTTTTATTTAAAATGTTGAAATATGTTTGTTAACTGATGTTTCATGATCTGTATTTATTTAAGTGTAACCACTTTGAACTACTTCAGTCTGTAGATAGTTATAAATTTAGTATAATTCAATAACTTTGTAAGCAAATGCAATTTGATGATGCACTCCACTAAAAATTCGATTAAGTTTTATCGAATAAGTGTTTTTTATTACGCGTTAACGAGATTATTACGGATTTCTGTACGTATCAATAGTACGTAATTATTTTACACCTATTATCAGGTGAAATAACTATTTCAAGCAACATCCAAATTTGTAAATAGAATATATTTTTTTTACGATGAAATATTTTGTTTTAAAAATATTGTATAAAATTTAAATAAGTGCAATATTTTATAGAGTCATATTTTCTCCATGGCACTTGAGTTACTATAATAAATGCAATATCATTAACTAAAAAATAATTGTATTTGTATGAATGATTTTATAGACAAATAAATCGTAATACATTTTATAAATTTCATAACTGTTTAAACTTCCTTAAACTTACCTTCGACTTTAGACTATAAAGAATGACTGTTTTTGAATCATTATCCAAAAATAGTTAACAAAGCAAAAGAAATGAACAATTCAAATCATTTTAACACTTAACTATTATTTATTTAAACAAAGTCACATATTTTCGATAAATTTGGCAGAACAAATGATTAAATATAAATATCACGAAATGTAAGAGCGTCGAAAGGGTTCACACTGAGAAATGCATATTTTTGTAGATAACAAGTTGGACTTTAATAAACATTATAATCAATCAGTATCCAACCTAAACTAAAAAATGTACAAGTTATCAAATAATCTTAATGATAGTAGTCGCGTGAAAATAGGTAAGGATCAATACAATATAATTTTAAGATGGCTAAAAAGCTTGTAATAAAAATTTTTGAAAATGTATTTTTTTTTTTTTTCATCAAAGCTGACAGACCATACAATTTTTTTGGGTTCTTAACAAACTTTTAAAGTAGCTAAGTGATTAAAAATGTATCTAAGAACGCAAGTTTCACTAACCTCTTATAGCACTGACTTCAAATTTTGACTAAAACTGAACAACTATTTTATGGGCAGTTCTTAGATTTGATTCAGCACACTTGAAGTCAGGTACTCCATTCTTATTGTGGTATTTGGAGTCACATAATTTACCATCGATCTTGGTACAGTATGTCAACCTACAACTCTACATTTAATCACTAACATTTACACTTTGAATCTTTAACAAGTATTTTACATTAAAATTCATTATATTTGAAGTTATCCTTACAAAAGTTTATAGAATTCAGTGTATAAGAATTCATGAGATTTTTTTCTTAGTATGTGATTATAATTTTTCGTTTTTATTATTTTTGCCAGTAGATAAATTTGCTTCTATGACATTGCAATAGTTTTATTAAAAAACATTATATTCAAAACGCCCTTTTTTCACGTTATCATTTATAAAAGAATATTAAAAAAGCCTGATTATGTTTTTGAATTTGATTTCTTAAATGGTCCTTAAAATTAACACAACAAAAATCTTACAATTACGAGTTTACAAAAATTGTGATTTATACAAAGGTTTATAAAAATGTGTCTGTAATATGTACTATAAAAAGAAAGAGATATAAAATTCGACCATTTGAAATAACACCAAAATGGTATAAAATCATTCAAGAACTCAGTACTTTATAAGTTGAGTATACTTTACTGTTGTATAATATAAAAAATTTATCATTGTTATATTTATAAAATATAATGCTATCTTATGAAGTAATAAATAAAAAAGTTACAATAATTTGTTCTTATTATGAAAAATGTGAGTTTTTATTAGTAAGAGAAAATAAAGCTATAATTATAACATAAATTTTAGCTTTTAGCAGTCATGGTACTTGACAACAGATAAAAATGGTTTAAACACATATTGCATGACTTTTCACGACCATCCATTTACATTGATACAAATAACCCTTACTAATCAGAAAATTATTTCACTGAATGTTTGGCTCTTAGAAATTAAAACTATTTACATTAGTATTCACATTATAATCTGAATAAATTTGAAAAGCACAAATCATTGGTTTTGATACTATTAACATTAGAAATAATGGTGCGAAATTTTTTTTATGCATTAAGACTCAAGCGATACTTAAAAATAACCATTTGATCGTGTGAGAATCCGGTTAATTTCGTAAGTACTTTGTTATATAACAATTTAACGGTTTCAAATAAATAAAAAAGTAAATTATTATAATTGTTATACATAGTCTTCAAACTCCAAAACAAGACAATTTACATAGAATAAACTCTAAAAAATAATTTATAAATATATGAATTTTAAAGACGATTTCAGTACCACAGGTACAAAACCGTTAATTAAATAATGCAATTTTCGCTAATTAATGTGAACATAAGAAATTGTTGACTTTCTTTATATTTTTCTCTGCTTCATTGAATCAATATTTTTGGTTTGACAAGGTGTAGGATGCTTGCTTACGCATCCTCAGCTGACCTTACTTTTGAATTCAGTCAATTTGGTCTTAATATTCTCATAATAAGAATTGTGTGCCCGATATTTAATGCAACTCATAATAGCTACAATTGATACCACAACTCGGATAGAACCGATTAAATACAGAGAATGGCAATTACTATAACTGTAAGAATTCAATAAAAATGATAAAAAAAATTAATAATAAACATTATCATTTGACAGCTAGAGATGGATACCCTTCGTTAGCCATTTCAGTACCTTATTTATGTAACTTTTTAAAAATTGAGCATTTGGTAGGGAACAGCGTACATTCCCTAGATTGATTTGTTTTTCTGCCTCACGGGGTACTTTCAATTGAAATTTGTTTCTTATGAGAGTACGCATGGAGGTGAGGGTCTGGCTAGAGTATAAATTCTGGAAACGTAGAAAATTTGATCACCAATTGGCCATGCCGGGCTTGTTGAGAGTCATGAAGTAAATTTGACACGAGCTTCCGCCCTTGGCCGACGAAAAGAAGACCTTATCGTTGCGCTCGCAAAGGAATTTCAGGCGTTGAGCTTTTTTGTGCATGAAAACGCCATCGAGGTGTCCACTTTCGACGCTGCGAATCTCTATGGCTTTGTTTCCCCAGCCCATGATTTGTCCGATGCCGATGTAAGCGACGCTCGTGGGCATTTCACCCCACTGAAGAACCATGGTCTTGGATACTCGGCCGTAAGTGTTCACGTAGACACCTTCGTTATCGTAGCAGAGGAGCAGCTGCATGCCATTGCTGTTGGGCAGGGTAACGATGCAGTGCGGACTTATGGGTCCCTGCGTGTGCTTGGGCAAATAAATGTCGTAGACGGTGGCGGAGTCGAGATCAACGGCGTGGAAACCATCGGTACTGCCGTAGATGACTTTGAGACGCGTGCCCTCTTCGACCGTGAGATCGACCAGCAGCGGCCGATGGGCCAATTCACCGAATGATTTGAAAGCCATGAACTTGTGATAGGGTTTCGGCGCCCAGGCGTAAATTTCGATGGACTCCTTCAAAGCGATTACGAGAAATTTGATTCGCTCGTACTTGACAATTTTGAAGTGAACCGCTCCCTGCAGATCGCCCACGTTGATCCAGCCGTTTCGTCTCTCCACTTGTTCGCTGTGCCCGTCGGTACGCAAAATCTTGCTCTTCAACCAGCTGAGATAGTAAACGCGAACGCGATTCTTCTTGCCGCTGATGGTCACGAGAATATTTTGGCCTTCGAGCACCTCCATTTGCTGGAAGCGTCGCCTGCTGATGAGCTGGTACACCTTGCCCTGACCGCTACGGTCGAGCAGCATGAGTCCGTTCTCGGTGCCGATGAGCAGGTTGACGCCCCAGAGCGCGGCGCACAGTATCTCGCTGTTGAAGCGCTTCTTGTACTTGCGTATCTCGGGTGTGTCGCTGCCCATGTCGTGGCCGGTGGGCGTGACGTTGACGTTGACGTGCGACTCGCGTCGCGCGGGACCGGCACCGAAACCGAACGTGAGGAACGAGCGCTGCTTCTGCTGCAGAGCCAGCGGAGGCGACTTGACGGCCTGTCGGTACTCCTCGCTGATGGATTTGTCTTGACGCTGACCGGGCGACGAGGTGAGCAGGTCGGGCAGAACCGAGCTGGTGCGCGAGCCCGGCGAGTCCAGCCTCTGGAAGTCCGACGAGGGCGGCGGTCGGGACGCGCGCTCGGGTCGCTTGGCGGCGGGCGGTGGGGCCTGTCCCTCGGCGGCGCCCTCCTCGTCGGGAGTGGGCGGCAGCGGACGATTGGGCGCGCTGCGCGGCGCCGCGGCGGGTCCGGGCGACTCGTCGAGCTGTGGCAACGGCTTGGGCGGATCGCTGGCCAGCAGGGTGCCGTCGTTGCGGTTGTTACCCGCGCCGACGGGCTCCTCCATATCGTCGTCGCTGTCGCTCTCGATCATCAGTGCCATGGGCTTGAACACGTGGCTGTTGCGCTGACCTGCCGCGCCGCCGCCGCTGTGACTGCTGCTGCTCGGCAACTGAGCGTGGTGATTCGAGGGCGGCGTGGGCGCCTTGTGCGACGGCGGCAAGCGCGGATCGTCCTTCGGGGTAGGTGGCAACGGGCGTGACGGCGGATGTGGATCCGGCACGACTATCAACCGATGCGGTAGCGCGGGCCGAGGCTCCGGTTCCTTGGGTCGCTCGGCCGGACGCCTGCTCTGCGGCGGCTCCTTCGGCGGCGGCACCTGCGGCCCGTGATGGCCCATGATGGGCAGATCTTGCGAGAGCGTGCGTCCCTCCTGGATCTGCTGGAAGTTGCGACGCAGGGTATCGCCGCCGGGCGCCTGTATGATGGACGAGGGCTCGCCGGCGATGGCGGGCTCGTCGTCCTCGTTCTCGCTGCCGCTGTATCGGTAATCGTCGCGCTCCTTCTCCTGCTTGCGCTTCTTGCATCGGTCGATGTGGTCCTTGAGCTGGATTCGCACCTGCCTCTCCGTCGGTTGGTCCCTAATGAAGGGATGCTTGAGCAGCTGCTCCGTGTAGGGGCGCTGATGATAGTCCTTGACCAGTACCGTCTCGATGAAGCCGTGAAACTTTTTGGCCCACTTCTTGGACTTGAGACGAGGCGGCGGATTGCGCGGAATGAGAAAGAGTGCCCTCATGGGGTGGAGATCGCAGAGCGGCGGCTGCGACTCGGCCATCTCCAAAGCGGTGATGCCCAGCGACCAGAGGTCGCTTCTGTTGTCGTACGTAGCCTCGGGGTTCTCGTCGCAGGCTATGACCTCGGGCGCCATCCAGTAGGGCGTGCCGATGAAGGTGTTGCGCCGGCCGATCGTGCGGTCGAGCTGGGCGCTGACGCCGAAATCGACGAGCTTGACCTCGGCGTTGTCCGTGAGCAGCACGTTCTGGCCCTTGATGTCGCGATGAATGACCTTGTTGCTGTGCAGGTAGCTGAGACCGCGCAGGATCTCGCGTGATATGTAGGCTATCCACTCCTCCTTGAGGCTCTGGCCCTTGGTCGACTTGACGAGATCCGTCACGGAGCCCGCGCCGCAGTACTCCATGACGAGCCAGAGCTGATCGTCCTTGCCCGGCGGCGACTTCTTGATGAAGGCCCCGTAATACGTGGCGATGTTCCTGTGATTCGAGTAGCGCTTGAGCACGTTGATCTCGAGCTTGATCTCCTCCTCCTCGTCCTCGGTGACGTCCATGACCTTGATGGCGGCCAGCTGGCCGGTCTTCGTGTGGCGGCCCTTGTACACCTGGCCGTAGGTGCCATTGCCGACGACCTCGATCAGCTCGAATATGCCGGCCGGGTCCTTGAGCGCGTTCAGATCGATGTCGTCGAGGGAGCAGTTGACGCTCGGCGTCAAGTTGTGTGCCATCTTGCTCGTTTTTTATCTGGGGACAAAATAACAACGCGTTACTTTACTACAATGGCCCTTTGTGCGCGATGAAAATTTATATTGCGAATGACGCGAATTCGCGTACATATAGTCTGAATGAGTGCAAAGATTCAAAAGCTTTTCAAACGGCCGACGCACGCTGTATTTCCGAACGGTAGGTTTCGCACACACGCGCACATTCACAACATCGAACCGGAAATTGATTTACATATTGAAATTCCAGTGTAATCTCAGCGCAGGATCAAACGAGTTTTAAGAATAGATTTCTATCTTATTGACGCCGATCCCCCAGGACGCTTCTTTTATTTTGAAATTTGTACGAAAAGTCCGTATACAGACGCAGCGGGACGCTCAATAACGCGTCACACGCTGAAGGAGTAAATGAATTTTGTCATCGGTCGCGTATCTCCCCCGAATCGTAGCCATATACATATAAGATAGACGCGTCAAAGCCGCGTACCGCGAGAAAACAAATAAGTTTTGTAAAATAGCTTTTGCGGTCAGTAGTATTTACAACAGTTTTTTTATCACAAAAATGGGTTTTCTCGAAATGTACGCGTGCGTGAGCTGATACCACGCCGGGAATTCGCTCGAATCGAGCGGTCCAAATGAGACGACGACGAAGTATTCGCTTTTAGTGGTAAAAGAATGCAGTCCGTGACGGAGAGCCGAGTATAATAAGTTGAAGCGAGAAGAGTAGGGAAGGAGAGAAGAACGGACACGACTGGCAGTGATAATACCATGCAACATTTCATTCTTTATCTTTGTTCCTCGTTCGTGTTCGTATACGTTCGTTCGATTAATTCGTGCGGAATAAAATATTCTAATGCAAGCGCAGTCGGAGGACTGGTAAAATCTGTATAAGGTTCAGAGGGCATAGTATCGATCCTATCGACGTTTCGGAATATACGATTAAAATTTTTTTACACTACATTATAATTCGTAACATACAAGGAACAATATGATCTCCAAGTACCATGGGTCATATCGAAAACTAAGTTATTCCCAATTAATTGTGAAATAGACTCGTAAACCCTACTTGACAGCTGCGTATCTATTTAGAAAGGGTAAGATGAAGCAAAGTATCACGTACAGCAGACGACTATAATAACGACGAGGGGGAAAAAGCGAGACGATATCGATGTCAACATATATCGGAGTTATATTTATCGTAAAATTACGATGCAGAGATAAACACATTAGATTATAAATAGGATAATACACTGCTGCTGTTGCAGTCGTCGACTGTGTGCGTTACCCTTGATCGTTGGCTTTGCCTTGTTTATTGGAACGAGAGCGGCTACGTTTTAACGATAATCTATAAAAGAATTATTATTGCTTTCTCGGTCGAATTATTTTCACAGAACATTATACACACACACACACACTGTGGCGCGCACAACGACGACGATGACTAATATTCCTCGAATCCGCTACCATACACGCTTCTTTCTCTCGGCGTAGTAAGCTACTAAAATATTATACTGCCGTTGCCGACTGCTGCTGCACCGATACTGATTTACAACAAGAGAAGACCGAATGATCATTGCCCATCGCGCGCGCAGAGTCACCGGTGTCCGCAAGTGTGTATACCTATGTGTGTGTGTGTGTGTGTGTCGTGTCGGAATTATGTATCCGCGAGCGTGTACTCGTATGCGTTTGTTGTTGTAAACCAATAAACCGATAGTCATGCTTGTGCTGCACTCGATGCACCCACTGCCAGGCAGGTATACACATCGCACACTTACGCACGCACACGCACTTATAATGCTACATGTCGCGTCGTCGTCGTCCTTGGTAGTTTCAACACTTTTAACGAAGAAAATTGGACTCGCGAGGGACGATGCATGTTATTGTAATATTGTGCATTAGAATCTCTCTCGACGCTGCAGCCGGAATCTGCAGTAGAGCGGTATGTATAGCGTATAATGTACTCACTGCAACGCATCAGCAGAAACTCGTCGAAGCGAGTGATAACGTCGAAAGCCCAACGACGACGTCTCTCTTTCTCTCGCTCGCACTCTTTCGCCCCGCACACTCTCGATATGTTATATACACACGCGCGCGCGCGCCCGCTGCTTTCGCGTTCGCTGTATTAGTCGCACTGACACGTTCTATATTATGCCGTATACAGACGACACTATTCGGAGTTCGGTGTATGTATATATATATATAAATGCTTGCGCCTCTATATTATAATGTGCATTAAGCCCTCCTGCTTGTATACATAGAGGCCTCCTACGTGTTACACACTATAAATCTCAACTTTTCTGGCTCCGGCACTTGCAAGCACTCGTTACACACAGGCGTAGATACATGCTATATACGGCTCTCTCTCTCTCCTAATATTGCTCGCTGTATCAAATTGTACACGCTTACGTACCCACACGCATAATACACACGCGTCGTATGTATGTATAACGGAGATTGCTGCCGCTGCTCCGTTCCTCTTTGTACGCGATTATCACCTTATCTAATGCGCTTATTCCCGCTCTATATATCTCTTTTCTTCTCGCTCCGATTGTATGTGTAAGTGCTATGGCTGTATCGTTGTTGTGTCTAAACTCTCGCTTTCTTTCTTCGCGACGCCCGCGTTTAATGCTCCTATGTTTGTTGCTGCCTCAATGCGTTTATACGAGCATGTGCATATTTTACATATATAAACGCTATTTAACACACATAAAAGCCCCCGTGCGACGCGCGTCTATGTATGTATACACACATGCATATTGTGAATCACTACTGTCGCCGCCGCCACCGCCGCCGCCGCAGCCGCTGTCCTTCTCTTTCTCGCACACGTGATGACGATGGAGGTGACGACGACGACGACGACCAACGCATGCATACTTTACAAACACACAACGCACACACAGTTTCACGCACACACACGTATATATCTATATAGATCGCGAGAGAGAAAGAGAGACACACACCATCAGCGCACTCTATATATAATGCACTGCTTTCTGGACGCGACGACGTCTGCGTGCGTAGAAAAATATACGAGAGCAACAAAACAATATAAATAGAGGTCTCTGACCGTGGCCCAAACGTCGCCGCTAAAAAGTTTAAAGGTATGACCATTGTGTGTGTCAGTGTCTGTGTGTACAGTCGGTCGGCCGCAGTCAAGCACGCACATGCTATGCATCTCTCTGAGCCGTGGATGTATATAGGTACACGACTGACTGTATAACCGACCGTATATACACCGCCCGCACACGTACACGCACGAAAACACGATCGAGACCGTTTGATTTATATAAAAATGCATACAACATTCGAGTGCAAAAGTTGTGCGTCAGAGAGAGAGAGAGAGAGTGGCCTATTCATTCGGAAAAGGAGCCCGCAATGATTCACGTTTTATCACAAAAGATTGATGATAATAGCCACTTTTTGTAAAGTGCAATGTTTGACATTTGCACAGAATTCATTTGATCAATGCTGCAGTTTTATTTATTTTTTTTTTCATTCAGTTGAATAAATTTTATGCAAGCACGGAGTTTTTATCAATTGATACATTATTAAACTACAAGCTAGATCGTTTGCTTGCAAGTCCATGCACAGCACAGTTGAAAGATAATCAATTGACAAGACAATTGTTGATTGTTTGTATTTTATCAGCTTTGATCAACTGTCAAAAATGCAGCATCAATTTGACAATAGAATGAGTAATGACTTTGCTACACATATACAAAATAATAAATGTTTGACAATTAATGTGATTCTACATGTAAATGATTCAATGTGTAGAAGTAAATTATGTTGCAAATGTTAATGACCCAGAGAGGACAATTTGTTTTTCATGGACTAAGCTAGAAGCAGTAATGATTTGTTGTTGATGTTAGAAGTCATATACATATGGTGGAATTGAAAAAAAATTAGAGAAAATAAATAACTTTTACGAATGCATCGTGTGAATTCAACAAACTATATCGCTAAACAAAGTATAGATCTTTGCTTTGTTATAAATTTTGTTGCAGCGTAATCAGCGGGGAGGGGAATTGGTCTGAGTTAGTCACCAAAAATCGTGTTTAAGCACACAGGCACAAATTCTAATCGACTTACCTAATAAATGCTATTGCCGTGAATCGAATTAACAGCAAAAAGAGGCGTGTAAGGCAATGTTGTATACGATTTGTGGAGCTCTCTGCTGCGTGTGTGTATACGATCCTCGCGTACATACACACTCGGGTTGGCTGCGTTAAATCTCTCTCTCTCTCTCTTGGTCGTTGGCGTACAGGTTAAGTTCGCGATAAACTGCTATGTACAGAACGGAGCGAAGACGTCGTCGAGGCTCCTCGCGTCGATTCTGCGTGATACACTGGCGAGCTTGGGACTTGACGCGCGGTTGCCTTCGTTACACTATCGCCGATGATATTGAAGAAATCGCAGCGATCGGAACGCAAAGTTCTTGACATCGCGAAATTATCAGCGACGTCGGAGCTGCTGTAATGGTGGCAGCTGAACGCAGATCTCTCGTTGCGGAGCAGCAGCAGCAGTAGCAGCAGCCACAGCCCCTAATGCCGATGACCACTATATAGGCACACGTTCGCACACATATAGATATACGTAGTGGGCTGTATACGTACTGTACTATCACATACACACAGAGACACCACGACAGCAAGTAGCAGCAGCAGCAGTACACTCGGTGCAAATCGGGTCTGATAATGTTCTCGTGGCGCGTTTAAATCTCACAACGCGACTGCAGGGCAGAGACGACGACGACGACTACGACATTTTAATATCTCAAACGCGCCAGAAAGGAGCTCGATGACAGAGGGGACGTGGCGTAGTCATTATCATCGGCGGAGAGCCGCTGTGCCTCGAAGCCTATGCCTCTATATATTTATATGTATACCACAGTACACCACCATATACGCGTAAAACGCCAGTGTACATGTACTTGATCGAGCGCGCCGAGCGCTGCATTTGCGATACATACGCGCAGAATATGTGTATTATATACGAAAGAGAGATAGAGAGAGACTAGAGCGAGAGACTTCAAACTTACACACAGTCTCTGTATTATAGAGTGCGTTTCATGTTGAACACACACATACACTTATACGCGCGCACACAGAAACTTGAGACTCCGCACTTGCGGTACTCATGGATACAGCAGCCTACTCGGTACACCCTATTCTCATGGACACGCAGTTCACACACGCACACACGCGCAATCGATGTATTGGCATCAGGTCTTTCTTTTTTACATATACCATGCACAGCACACAGCTTTTATCCTATAACATCGCGTGTTGCGTGTAAAGTTACGGTCTCGCGACTCGGCTTTTCTACAATCGACGGCGAAATTATCAGCTCTCGCGCGCGCGTTTTTTCGAAGGATCGATCGCCTTTAATGACGCTTCGATTCCTTATGCTCGATTGTTTTGTTTTTGTTTTGTTTTTGTTTTTTCCGAGTCAAGGTAAGATTCGTAGACGTCGGTGAGTTCCTTTCAAAAAAGCGTGTTCCTGTTCTCAGAAATGATCAAGTCGACGCTAGGAGCGAAAAAGTTTAATTTATTCTGAATTCCTTTTTTTCTCGTAAGGCAAACCTAACTTTTTTTTCTGTCGCTCGTAAGTGTAAAAATATGCTGTACAATGAAAATTTGCGAGAACCCCTAAAATAGTCCTCCCTTAAAATAGTTAAATGAACATTTGAAAACGTCGACGCACTAGTCAATGTTTTTCCTTTTCATAGTTATCACTTACTATTCTCTATTTAGCATTAAATAGAAATAGTAATAGTAATCGGAGCTCGGCATCAGATTACTTTTGAACGGCATAATACTACTACTAATGGTAATTTTCGTAAAAACAAAAAATAGCGTTGAGCTTTCCATACGCAGTATACCAAATGATAAATTTTCAACTGACCAGTCTTCTCTCGATCATCGTGTAATATAGATTACGAAGGGGCGTAACGAGTATATTGACTTTTTCAAGCATCGCAATTTGCAACTTCGCACATTACATCGGTATCAAACGGCCGATGATAGGTACGTATACGAACGGTTGGCAATTGTATCGCGTTTCATGGGGCGTGCGAGCGTAGGCGCGATTCGCAAAAGTCGTCGCAGAGTTCGGGGGGCTCGACGAGTTCGGCGGAGCGCGCAATATGCTCCGAAAGCTCCGATTCATTCCTAATTATTTCGCACACGTGATCCGCGGCGCACAAGATCCCCTGTAATAATATAATTTCGTCATGAGGCTATCGCTTCCATCGGCAAATCTGATCGTTGCTCTCGCGCTGCCGCTGCTGCTGGCAGTGGTATCGGTGGCGAACACGGCCGGTGCTGCGAGCGAATTCGATCGGGACGCGCCGGAGTGCAAAATCATATCGGATAAATCGCCGGAGCTGAGACTGAAACTGAGCCTGTTCTGCAAATACGACAAATCCGTGCGACCGGTAATCAGCAAATCCACACCCATCAATGTCACCGTTGGCCTGTCGCCCAAATTTATGGAATTCGTAAGTGTTTTCGGTGCAGCGACATTGATATTTTATCTTACTCACGACGCGCGTGCTTCGTTTACAGGACAGCGATAAAAATCAATTCATCCTTCACTCTTGGATGCTCATCGTAAGTTACCCACTCGCTGATCGATGTGCCCTCTAAATCTGATTATTTTATCGTTATTATCGTCGTAGAGTTGGAAGGACGAGCACCTCGGCTGGGATCCCGACGATTACGACGGAGTCGACTCGTTGCGAATCGAGAGCGACGACCTCTGGCTGCCCGACATATCCGTCTTCAACTCGTGAGTTTGCCGATCTCCCGGCTTCTCCTCGATTTTCGCCCCGAAAATTCGCATGCATTCGACCCTCTCTCATAGTCCCCGTTGTCCCAATTTTCCATTGTATGTGCGCGAGCGAGCAGAGGCGACTTGAGCGTGTCCCAGAGCACCTTGTTACGAGCCATGTGCAAGCTCTCCTACACGGGCCTCGTGGTCTGCGTGCCGGCCTTGAAGTTCGTCGCTCTGTGCAGCACCGACTACGCCAACTGGCCCTACGACCTGCAGAACTGCTTCATCCTCATGGGCTCGTGGACGCAGACCGGCGCCGAGGTGAACTTCAATTTCCGCCGAAAATCGGTAACTATGTCGGACATGTGCCAATTTACAAAAAGTACGATGATTGATCAAATAAAAATGTCGAATGTGATTGAATTTGAATTGTATTTCGTACAGATCAACATGAGTAGTTTCCAAGAGAGCAAACTGTGGCTGGTGACGAACTACACGTCGAGAAAAGTAACTCCGAAACTCAAAAACGACAGTTTCCCCTTTCTATCCTTTCAGTTCGAGATCCAGAGACACTCGGGGATTATTCAGGCGGTCTACATATCACCGCTCATTGGTAATGTAATTTAACGATGTAGCAGTAAAAATATTAACTTGAATCGTGTGTCACAGTTTTGGCGATATTGACCTTGACGCTGCTTTGGCTGGACTCGCGATCGACCGAACGACTCATCCTGGCGGCCGTCACTTTCATTTGCCACCTGCTGTGCCTTTACAACCTCCATTGGTTGATACCCTCCAATGGGCTGACCCCGCCTCACGTGCGTAAGTAATTTAACGATCGCGCCTCAAAAAAAGTCCATTTCAATTTTCTCTCTTTCTCGCCGCAAGTGCTGTTCTATCGAGACTCGATGATAATCACGACCTTCGCGATCGTCCTCACGACTCTGCTGCGGAAACTGCAATCGACCCGGGGAATCCCCGCGCCGATCTGGATCGAGTCGAGCGTCAGTTTCGTGGCCAACAATCCGGCCGGTCGCTGGCTGCTGCTCGAGGACTGGCCACCCGGAAATTCGAAAGTCACCGGCAGCGACGACGATCGCGAGCCGATCGAGGCAATGCCCATGAAAATCGACAACTGGAGACGATTGGCCCTCATCATCGATTGGCTGGCACTTTTCGCCGTGACGTTCACCTATCTGTTGCTGTTTCTCAGCCGGATACCTAGAGTCGAGTACAAGAAATCCATTCTCTAGTTGTAAAGCGGATTTGAACTTTGTCGCAGAGAATCACTTTTTTAATAAAATTTATATTTCAATTATGTCGAGAATGAATTATTTGGATGATTCGTAAATAAGCTTACGAAAAATGTACGAAAGATTTTTAGTAGACAGAAAAGATGGAAAAAATGTTTTGGACATAAGAAATAACCGCTCGAGTAACCATGTTATTCCTCTACTCGTTCTAATATAGTTCGCAGCGCTTAGCTTATAAGTTTTAAATTAATCATTTGGAGGAGAAAAAAAAAGCAAGAGGAAAAGATTTTATTTTGTGAACAAAACAAAATATATAAGATTAACACGTTTTTTATCTGAAAAATCTCTTAATCATTTATAAAAGAATTTCTTCGATTTAAGTTAACCATGCATAATTTCAATTTACAGAACTCCTGTTCCTACTTTTATTTGTGAATTACCCACTCGATTATTCCAAATATCGGTGGTGACATAATTTTTCTCATGATAAGACATTAAAAAATTAACACGTTTAATAGGCCTGTAACTATTCTCTAATCTCGCGCTCGCTCAGCTCTTTAAAACCCTTATCTCGTATTATTATGTACTCCTTGCGAAATCGGTCGTCGCATGCGTCAAACAAATTATTTAACCGTCGTGCTCGCTCGTCGCCGTACATCAATGCGAGCGCGATATCAATTTTTTTTTTACAATTTGGTGTGTATCGCGATGTTCGTTTGTATTCGCGGCATGTGTATTTGCTCAAGCACTTATACCAAAAGTTTTGAAAAATGATGAGCTTCTTTTGTCCTATTAAAATTTATACACAAAGGTATGACGAGCAAAAATTCCGGTACAATGCCGATTCTCGGATTTCAACTCTTTAGTGCTGTGCGCGTGATGTATGTTGATAGTTTCCACCACTCGGTAGGCATAATTTATCGATAAAAAAATCCCCAATTCGAATTCGAGCATACACACACACACGCGGAGTAGCATCTTAATTAAAACTGGCGAACAATCTGATTCATAAAATACATAATATAGCAAGTTCTGTATATTCAAGATAAAGAATTCCCTCGTTGTAAATAGTTTTTTCTTCTTCTTCTTTTTTTTTTGGCGAGCGTTCATTAAAAGCTTCGAGTATAAGCGCCTCGCGAACGGGTGCGATTTTTCTCTCTCTCTTTCTCGATTAATTCTCTCTGCAAAAAGCCTCCGAAGCAACTGCAAGATTCTATTATACACAAGATATTATGTCCATGGCGCGATTACCATATACTATATTAATAATGTCGGTGTCAGCGCTTGTCTCTCGGGATTTTTAAGCCGCGCACACCACAGGCAGCGGGCAAAAGCAGCATTTTATTTTATATATATTGGCGGTCGTGTGCTCGGTGGCATTCGCGCGTATATATAAAACTCGCTTTTGCTACCAAACGCGATTTCAGTCATCGCTTAGTCGCTCGCGCCTCGACATCGCATCGGGCGGCGGGTTTTTCCTCCTCCTCCTCGCTCCTCAGCCTCTTTTGCACCTCGATCCCGCGCCGCGGCAAATCTGCAGGCCCGCATTTCTCATCTATATAAATTAATGACACAAATATATACGTAAAATAAGTGTTTATAATATTTTTGTAACGCGCTGCAAGAGCGACGACGCACAGCGCGAAAGCAGCGATCTTGTTTTTTCGCACCCAGCTAGGTGGCACTGTATAACGCGCAGTGCGTGCGCGAGCTTGTGAGTGCGTGTGTGTGGTGGCCCTCGGGGCACAATAATTGTGCTATTATCAGGTGGTGAATTGTGAAAGATATATACGCACGACGCTGCGAAAATGAGAGTGACGAGTAGTCGGATCAAAAGAATAAGGCCATCGACGCTAATGTGGCAGGCGCAATTTTTGTTGATCGTTTCGCTGTTGTCTCGCTCGGCCAGTGCCTTTTATATCGAACAGGAGCTTTATGGTAATAGTTTTTATTTACGTCTCGTTTGGAGTGCTGTTTTGTATTACTTTTTTTCTTATCGCTTCGCTTTGGTGAAAGTAAAATATTACTACATTTTTTTCAAGCTATCTGGTTTTCTGTTATTTTTTATTTTGTTTGGTTTGGTTTCATTTTTTTTTATACGATTTCTTATAATTTAAAATTATATTTCTAAATTTAGCGACGGAATATTCGGGAAATTCTGTTTGTCGGCAGAATGAAATATTTTTTTCCCTCATTTATATTTATTTGTTTAAAAGATAAAAATTGTTACAATTACTGGTTATAAAATGTTCGAAACAATTTTTTAAGATATTCGATGACGTTGCTCATAATTGTTGACATTCACATCTCTAATGTTTGTTCCGTAATTACAAGTACATTGTTTATAATACCTTAATACCTTATAATTGTTATGTTAAATACTCGTGAAAACGCGTCGAATTTAAAATCAGCTGCGTGACATTTAGATAATAGAGAAAAACATAAATGTTATTTATCTATGAATTCGTAGTTGAAGTTATCTAAAAGAACTTATCGTTGCTTGCTATTATGTACGTTGCATTTTAGGGTATACGGGTATCATAAATATTCGCATTGGTGATTGTTTCCTGCTGTTTTATTGTTCTTTTTTTGAGTGATGGGTCTATTAACATTTATCTGAAAATATATTTTTTTTATTCTTCATGCCTACACGTCTGTTGACATTTTTCATTTTCTATACTCTCGACGCTTGTAAAGATAAGACAATTTTTAACAGCTTTTCGTGGGAATCTGGTTTTATTTTTCAGCTTTTTTTTGTTGTTTATTGCGATTGAAATTGAAGCTGTATGAATTGCGATTCATTCGAAAAGTTTCCATTTTATCAAATTTGTGCAACTCTTTGAAACGTTGACTTCTTTGAAGTCACATAATTATTTTTGCATTTTATTATAACGCGAGTAAAGAATAATTCGTGACTAAATTAAAAAGTTCCCCCAGACGAGTTAAGAGAACAATAAAACCTCGCAGAAAACGACAACCGATGACAAAGTATTATTATTATTATTTTTCTTCATAAATTTTATTTTTCTCGTATAAAAAATGGATCAAATCATCATCGGCGGTCGTCGGGCGAGAGTTTAAACCGGTCCTCTGTTTCTCTGTTGTCGCTAATCGCTTCAGAGCCTGATCTTTCAGAGGGTTCGGAGTGTCGCATGGAGGACTCGAGCTGGGGCGTGTGCACCCCCCTGCCCCAGTGTCCCTACCGCATCAGGGAGGTGCTGGCGGGTCAGCGCTCGGCCACGACCACGAGGGGCAGATGCTCCTTCGAACATACCACCGAGATCGTGTGTTGTCCACTGTGGGATGTGACGTCGAGTCCGAAGCAAACGACGACAACGACCACGACCACGACAACAACGACGACTACGGAAGCTCCTGTTACAAACAACGTGCGACCCGCCGAAGAAGGTAATGTTGCTAATTTAGTTTTTAATTTGCATTATCGTGCGACAATTGTAATGGTCAGAAAGCAATTTACTGACAAGACAGTAGTCGAACATCAATTAACACGCGTTAAGTTGTCTGGTATCTTCGAAAATTGGCAGTAAAATGTATAGTTTAATAGAAATGTTGATTCGAGTTTAATTAATATATTTGTTGAGTATTTTTCCAAATTTCAATAATTTCATTCAACAATTGCAAAAAAAAAAACATTTCTTGAAGACACTTGAATGTAATTTTGCCTATCCATGTAATTTTACTTTCCATTTAAAACTTTATGTCACGATTATGTCACGAATCAATTTTGTCAGATTTATCAGCATAGATTCGACGGTAATCAGCGTAGATAAAAATGGTCTTCGTGAGTAAATAAATTTGAAAAACATTATGTATCCTCAGCTTGTCAGGAATACGATAACGAAATATCGGGCAAAAATACGGAAAAAGTCACCACGAACATAATTGGCGGCGAGAAGGTGAAAGAGGGCGAGTTTCCTTTCACGGTGGCGCTCGGCTTCTTGAGTACAGGTCCGGACAAGAAGGTCGAGTACGATTGCGGCGGTACCCTGATCACGCTCAGACACGTGCTGACCGCGGCCCACTGCATCAACAACATGGAAGAGCGCAAGCCCTTCGAGGTACTTGCATCCCGTATATTATACACTGCACAACAAAATTATCGTGAAAAAAATTTTCATCGAGATTTTGTCAATTTTCAAATGCTTCTCTCTTGGTCTATTTTCATCATATCGGGATGGATTTTTTTGTTGATTTCTTGAAAATTTTGTCCTCTTTAAATCCACATATACTATGAATGGGCTTAAGTCAATATCGAGAGTATTTGAACGCAACACTAAAAGTTAATGAAAAAAATGGATGGTTTAAACGTGTCAATGGTCTACAGTACGTAAAATGCCTCGTTTAGCCGAAATCAACTCGATTTTTTAGTAATTTGACTACACAAATGGTACCTTCGGAACGACCTACAGGACGCAATAACGATCGTAAAGAGCTCTATTTTTTTTAAATTACTCGTTGAAAAGGGTACTTTGCGATGATGTACGTTAGATTTTGACTAACAAATTACTGTAGTCTATGCTGACTGCAGTCTATGGACGCGTTTAAACAATCGATTTTTTTCAGTAATTTTAAATCAACAACAATTTGAACAATAAATAAGTTCAACTACTACTGGTAACTCGATTTATGAAAAATTTCCAAGAAACAAAAAAAATCGTCTCGATACCATAAAAATCGACAAAGATAGAAGCATTTGAAAATTGAAAAAATTTCGATCGCCCGCACAAATCGAAACTCGATTATCGTCATCGTGGATTGTTATCGTGCGCAGGTGAGAATCGGTAGCGTCAATCTGAACGACAAGAACCAGTACGTGCAGCACATAGGGATCGTCGAGTGGATATCGCATCCGGACTACAGGCGCAACTCCGTCTACAACGACATCGCCTTGCTGAGGCTGCGTCGGGCCGTCGACACCAGCCGGACCGTCCAGCCGGTCTGCCTTAATTACCTGCCGCTCAACAATCTCGCGTCTTACGCCAACTCCTCGCTCATCACCACGGGCTGGGGCGCTATCGACATCGACGGCTCGAAAGGCAGCGACCTGAAGAAAACCCATAACCTGTCGTGAGTTTCAAATTGCTATAAACTAAATTTATATACGAGTTGAGCGGATGTCGCGCATTAAAAGCACATCATTAAAATTATGGTGGACACGTGAACTGACAAAATAACAGCTTGACGTCAGTGACGAGGCTACCCGACAGTAAATATAATTCCAATATCGCCCACGCGCTCAACGAGACTCATTGATGCGATGATATACTTAAAATCGCCAAAGCAAAAATAGAAAGAGACATTCCTTCTAGAAAATTTTCAAGTCAATATTTCAATGGTCGACATTTTAAGAATTAAAAACGATCGACGTTAATCGTTTTGAATTAAATGGTCAAAAACAAGAAATTTAGAAAAAGTATTCATTACAAATATTATGTTTCTTCGTTTACAATTGATCACTGTCAGAAACGAGAGGCGAGCATTGATTCGCTAACATTGGTTTTTTTTTTTTTAATTTTAACGATCACGGCCTCAGCTTTAAGTTTTCATTCATGAAAGTAAAGTCCAGAATTGCCCGCATACTCGCAAAAATGATAAAAAAAATAAATAAAACTATTTTTTAATCTCACACGTCGTCGTTTTCAACAATCGAGATAATCAACACGAACTATAAATAATACTTCGATGATTGTATATAGGCGGTTGTTTACCAACAAAGCAATAAGCCGCGCTCGGGAACAAAACGATGCATCGATTATTATTATTTCGTTTCTAAAAAATAATCGGCCGATATGACATCATTTACACTCGACAATGATCGCGCGAGATCACATTACCATCCGTGTGTTCTTGCAGATTCGTCAGTCGCGACGACTGCAACGTGTACTACAAGAGCTGGTCGGCGAGGATTCGCAACGGCATCGACGAGAACACCCAACTCTGCGTGATCGACCGGGCGCTGACGCAACGCTCGGACTCCTGCTGGGGCGACAGCGGTGGCCCGCTGATATTCATCACCAAGCAAGGGGCCGCCAATAGCGTGATCGGGGTCACGTCCACCGGCCAGAGCTGCGGCAGCTCCATACCCTCGATCTACATTTCGGTCTACGCTTACCTCGACTGGATCGAGAGCATCGCCTGGCCCAGGGAGTACGCGACCTGGCAACGCCGGCTCGGAGCCTGATCATCGTTCGTAACGTCGTTCGGCGGCGGCACGCGTGTACATAACGATAATAATAATAATAATAAAATATTATTTTTAATTCGACTTTTATTATTTTCTCGGAGTCTTTTTTTGTGGGGCGTGCGCGAGCGAATTAAGCAAGCGTTTTTTAACACGTGTTACGACAACGATCATGACCAGCGATATATAATAACAAAAAGACTGCACGCGAGCTTACTCTCACTTCTTTCTCGAGAAACGTAGCCACATCCAAGGACTCGAAGCGTACGTGTGATGTCTGACCGATTATTACCATTACGTGCGAAGGTTTTCTTCGATTTTTCGAGATCGAAATTGATTAATGATGCAAACATTACTTTTGTCATTTATTTTTATTTTTTGTATTTTTTCTCGGCAGCTCGCGGTTACATATAAATAGTACAATTCAATCCTGTATATCTTGTGAGTCTATAGGTATATTAAAAAAAATTTTTGCAACGAAAGCCTACAAATGTTGTTTTTAACGATAAATACGTATTACTTATCTAATTACATCGTGCTGTATCGTGCTAAATGAACTCGATGAGCTAGTGCAGTTGACTTGGAATCAGCTGACACGCATGCGGTGGATCCACGAGTGCGACAACAATTTTGCCGATTTCTTTATTTTTTTTATATTATATATCACAGGGGGCGTGAAACATGCGTATTTTTATATAAATATTAGTGCGAGTCGCGGTAGTCTACTGGGTATATAAAAGGCTTCGTATGTAAGAGTTGATGCTACTCATTTATTTACCCTGGAGGATGTGCAAAATTTGAATAATGATTTGATGAAATATTTTTTTTATTAACTGATTATAGCGATAGGTTTTGCGTCCACTAGCTATTTTCGTATTTCCTCTCTCTTTTATATTAACAGCTGATTGTTTTTTTTTTTTTTTCATTTTTGTATATTTAAAATATGAAAATTTTCATCTTGGAGCGGTGCCCTGCGCATAAGTCACTTTTGCGAAGAGCAAACCCTTGTGAGCTCCACCTATATCAATTTAATCTACGAATTGTGCCATTTGACAGATCTCTTATGGTTTTCTGTCTCTCCCTGTTAATTATGTAAAATTTAGACATACAAAATAAAAATAAATAAAAATAAAAGGTAGAGGCTTCGCATATAGCATGGCGATGGCCGAAATTCCTAAATAATTTATGATTATAAAATTTCATGCAATTCTTTTTTTTTATCATAAAAGTAATAAATAAATTTACTCGAGCGAATTCTACGGAATTAAATTTCTTTAATAGAAGGGAGACACAGAGGGAGAAATTTGTTTTATTTTATGTATAAGCTTGGGTTAAAGTTTATTTTAATCTATTTATAACTAGTCATGCTTATTCGATTCATTTGCTGCTGCGAGTTCAATTTTTCATTGTTTGTAAATTCAGCAGCTCCTCTAATTCATATCAATAAATGTTTTTTGTCTGCAATTGATTGATTTATATTATGATGCAGAGATTAATTATTAAAAAATGGACTTAAATTATATAAAAAAATATTTCTTATTTCTTGATCGAGAATAATGTCAAATTCATTCGAGTCTCGAAAAGTGTAAAATAATAATTCTTTCCTCTACTTTTTCGTAACGTCGTCGCGCCCATCATCGAATCGATTTGGATGATTGGCAGATCACTCAAACGCTGCAAGTACGCAACAAAAATCCTCAAACATTTTTTTCTCTTCTTTTGGCGTACAACACACGTACGCAATACAATGGCGACTCGATCGGTCGCATCATCGTCACGTATAGTCGTCGAATCCAAAAGGTAAGGTAGGCTCCTGATAGCGATAAACGCTGTTGTCCAGATTGTGAAACATGAGCTGCTCGTCGATCCAGGCGCGCGCCTGGAGGGTGCTGGCGTAGACGCCCGGCACGTCGGGCCCGCCGCAGTCGATGCCCCAGGACACGATGCCGACCTGCACGTAGATCCGCGGATCGGACCTCAACGGGCAGACGAGGGGACTTCCACCGTCACCCTGACACATTTTTTTATTATTTATATAATACGACTAGAATAAATGTGGTGTTTAATGTTTATCTTACTATGCAGGAGTCGGCGTCCGCTTTACCCCCAGCGCAAACGAAACTTTTTCCCAGCGTGAATCTTCGGCCCAGTCTTGTGTAACGCAGCTGCTGCTCGCACGACTCGTTCGGAATTATCGATAAACGAACCTTCTTGAGAATGGATTGATAGCGTCCAGCTGCATCGTAATTTTCTCCGTTCAGAAGGTCATATAATCGATGCACGCACGCGATTGTAATAAATTTAATTAAAATACCGACCGTACTTGTCTCGGCCCCAGCCGGTGACGAGGCAGCGCGAGTCATCGAACTTGGTCTCGGAGTCCGGCAAGCACACGGGATTGACGTTCTCCTTGATCTCCACGGGCTCCTGCAGTATCAGCAGCGCCAAGTCGTGCTGCAGCGAGGCCGCCCTGTAATCCGGATGGACGATGATCGTGTCGACGTAGCGCGTCTGGTGCGGCAGTCGCTCGCTCGTCGACTGCGTGTCCCACTCGCCGACTCGGGCCGTGATTTTTTTCCTCTCCTGCCTTTTGGAATCATCGCGTCGTTTATTTTATTTAAATGAAAACGAAAATCCGATTTATATAATGTATACCCGTGAACGCAATGAGCCGCCGTGAGCACGACCTGAGGGTGAATGAGCGAGCCGCCGCATCGATACATGCTGGAGGTGGTTCCTCCCTGGGCGTCCTTTTCGCGCATCAGCACCGCCACCATCCAGGGAAACTCGGCGAACTGCGTCTGCTTCTCGTCCCGATTCGAGTACTGTATCCTGTCGTGGGCGAGCAGCTCGTCCCGGCCGTTGTAGACTCCGCAGCTGTCGTAGCCGGCGTACTCCGGGCGATCGTCGGCCCCCGGCACTTGGTACGGCCTGTCCGGCTTCCTGATGTTCGCCCGCTCGCAGCAGACCTCCAGGATACTGTTGCATTCCCAGCTGCAACGCACGCAATCGTCATCGTCGTCGCACGACCGGATGCAGCCGATTTTTATTTACTTACGATCGTTTTCGTCTGATTTTATTGCGCTGCTGCTGTTGCCGCTGCTGCAGAAGACGACGGCGCACGTCGATGAGACTGTAGCTGTCTACGGCATCCATGCCGGTCACGTCGCAAATCATAAAATGCACGCACACGCACGATTTTGCATTGGGTTCGTTTTGACGACGCTCGACGCCTTGCGTCGAGTTGACAGCTTGTTGTCTTCGTCGACTGGCCACCATCGTTGACGCGTTCAACAACAACAACCACAACATCCACAAATGCGTCAATTTCATCACGAGTGTATACAACACTTGAGTCACTCAACACACTTGTTGCACATGCACTCGAGTATGCCGATGATCCATATCTTCCGTCTCTCTTTTTCATCGAGCAAGAGACATTTCACACGTGTCTCTCGATTTTTGTAAAAACATATCACGAAATGACGCGATATCACTGATTTCTATCTACATAATTCCCCATTCGTTAAATTATACAGACCGGCGAGACTACGCGTGCGTATATTTGTGTGTGTGTGTCAGCAGGTAAATATTGTAGCGTCGAAAATTAATCGGCTCACGTGGGGCGCTGTTATAGTTTCGATCGCGCGCCGACGGTAACATTAACATAAATAACATACATGATAAAGTAAAAACTCGCCTCTTAAAGATATTAATTTAATTTTTATTTTTCACCAAGAGTTTGTAAATCGTTTTACAAAAACGAACGATACAAGATATTACATTAAGTAATTGTGTAATGTACAATGTGAACAACTTTGTTTGTTTATAATTTTTCTCTTTTTTTCAAAGAAACAAAGACTATGCAATCAACCATTGATTATTAGAATATAATAAAAGAGCAACTCCGTGCAACTATGTACTGTATATCTATGAACAAATGTCTAGAAAGTGAAAAGCACTATAATTCGTTTACACACACGACTCATCAGTTTTATTTACAAAGTTATAGGTATTTTGGAATTGAGCGTACTCTTGCGAGCACGATTGTAATTCGTTGACTTTCACTGCGATCGAATAAAAAAACACACGTTTCGTACAAACTGCTAATGAATAAAATTTTGCAAGTTCTACAGTTTAAGAGTGTTGAATTATCGTGGTTCTTTTGATTTTTTTTTGTAAAATTCGGAAAATCTGATAAATCTGAAAATGTACTCAATGACAGAGATATACTTTTGGCAAAGTAGAACTTTTGTCGGTTAAATTGTTCTTACAAAGGGAAACATCGTATTGGAAAAATACTTGAATTTTCTCTTAGGTAAGTCTAATTATTCACTTGAATGTCTTTGCTGCATGGTAATACAGTATTTACAACGTTGAAATTCAAGTAAATGTACAAACCGTCTTAACAAGGTAAATGTTTTAGCTTTTAGACACTGAATAGTATTCAACATTTTTTCAATGGATTTAAATCCTCTCTTTCAGAAAAAATAAATATTTTTGACCTGGCTTTTGTATTGCTTTAAATGTCATAACAAGCTCTTTGTTAAATGAAAAAATACGAAAGTTATATTCAAGGTATTTTGATTTATAAGAAATTAAACAATTATATTTCTTTGAAAAAAGTTCAGAATGCAAGGTTTGAGTTTCAAGTGTCTGGAAACTATCATTTACTCTATATTTCAATCATTATTATTGAATATTCGATAACAATCGATTTGAAAAGTCAAATTTGTCAAATTATACATTCATCTTATGTGATATATTTTAATACTTTGTAAAAATTATAGGTCTTTGTCTGTAACTATAAATATTTATATATTTTTAAATCTTCTAAATTGTAGAATATATATTTATATTAAAACGAAACGACTTTTTTCACAGCTCAAAACAAAACTACTTCTATTTATATTAACGTATGTGATTGAATTGAGTTTGTTTTAGACTTCTCAAGGTTTTTTTTTCAAGTATTATTTAAATTATTTAATTTTTAAGAAAGAAATTACTGTTTTCTGTTAATTCAAACTTCGTTATTTTGCGTATTATCGAGAGGAAAAACTTGTGTCACTTTTCCAATAGCTTTTGTACGACCTTCTCGCATGAGTAAGCTCATTTCGACGTGTAGATATTCTGGATGATTAAGAAACTTAAATAATACTGATGCAGTATCATTGGTTTGGAGACCAGTTTGCTTCATATCCATTATTCCCTCGATTATACATGTCTGTCGCACATTACCAATGTGCACTGTTGCTTGATATCCTGGATAAATTGCCGTAGCATGATATACGACTATCACAGTGGCCTGAAATTTGATACAATATAAGATTAATAAAAAAATATATTGAATGTATAAAAATTAAAGACATAAACGCTTTATACCTGGAAGTAGAGAGTAGCGCGTGGCTGATCTCTTATTGAAACTAGTACCATACCAGGCCGTAGATGTGGTAAAGGAGGGTCCCGTTTAGAAGGTGGTGCCAATGTTAAACTAGCACTTTGGGAAGCTCGTACAAGACAGCATGGTGCCTTATTACGGTGTAGACTAACTACCTTTACAGGACTAAATTCTCCACCTGGTGATGGACCGACTAGAAGTCTTGCTCCAAGTTCCATTGCACCTTTCACAAGCAATCCAGCTAATATAGGTTCAGACGATCCAGCCACTCTATAAAACAATTTTTTATAATGAAAATATTAATTTCATATTTTTTAATTATAAAATTTGACTGTAAATTTGTCGTACCTAAAAGTTTCATCTATTTGAAATAGGCAAGAATCTGGATCTGAATCAGGAGGAACTGATTCTAATGGAGACAAATCTCTGATAAATATCGTCAGTTCATTCAATCCTTCTCCAGTTACACAGCTCACAGGAAAAACTGGTATTATATCAGGATTACCAATAGAGCTATCATTGTTATTGTTAGTATGCAAAATGAAATTCTGATTGCAGCCTTGAACTCTAGCCATATTTTGCAATTGTATGAGAGTATCTTGTGGATTACAATAACCCAAGTCAACTTTTGTCACTACAACAAAGAAAGGTAAACGGAGGGCCAAGCATAAAGCCATATGCTCTTGTACAACTTCATTTACAGGTGGTGCAACAACAAGCATCACATAATGAGGTGAATAACCTGTGAAAGATATCCAACATCAGTTTAATTGTTCTTTTAAAAAATCAGTCAATAATTTACCTGTTAAGCCCAATAGTGTCGTTCTTAAATATTTTCTGTGTCCTGCTAAATCTATGAAGGTGACAACTTTAGATGCATGTTCACATATTTCTTCTGCCGTAGTCATTTCAGCATAATTTAAAACATGACCTTCGTTGTCAAAGCCAATAATTTCATGAGAAATTGACGAGGTACGTCCAGTTCTAATTTCATGCAGGTGCCTTAGCATATTAAGTCTAGATCTCCCCCGACCATTGTCTAATTCACCTTGTGTCATAACACCTAGAAGAATGTTATTTCAAGATAATAATAAGCTTTAAGACTTTATTAAAACGCATGACATCTAAAATAATAAAAATTTACCTAATAAAGTTGATTTTCCTGCATCTTGACCACCCATGACTGCTAATCGTAAATCAATCACACATTCATCCTCTCTATCATCTTTCCTCAGTTTTCTTATTAGTACTTCCGCGACTCTTTTTTCTTCACCTCTGTTGTTTCTCGCTTTTGATTTCTTACCATTGCTATTATTATAAGTAGGCTTAGGCTTAGTTAAACGTTCCCTCATTACACTTGTTGTTGCTCCTAATCTATTAGCCATTTCTCTCAGTGTTTTCAACGATGCTTTCATATCTTCTTTTGATAATCCTGCTAATCTGCCACTGTCTTCTACACCTAAAATTGAATTTAATTAATATCACATAAAAATGTAATTTTTAATAGGTTTAATATCATTTTTAAAACTTACCAATTTGATAAATAGCTTCTCCTTGACCTTCTTGTAGACGCCATTTCATTTGTGTTACCAAATGTTCAAATCTTTCACTGGAGGGATTTATTAATTTCAATTTGTACTCTACATTCCCTTGCTCAGGTTCCGGTGGCAAAAATTCTTCACATGTGGCATTATTTAAATCTGAAGAACCACTGCTTGATTCATGCCAAGATTTTCTGCTCCTTCTTGGCTTACTCTCTCCTGGGTCGAACAGTCCTACCAGTGAATCCATGTCTGTAAATCATTAAATTAGATTTTAATTTAGATATAAAAAAGTGCTATCTTAAAAAACAAACAGATGTGTTTTCATCAATTGGTTCAAAGCCAGAGATTCAAAAATGTTAAAAGTTTCTGCATTTAATTTAGATCAAGCGGAAATGAACGTGCTTGTTTTTGAAGTAATTGATTATAAAAAGATTATTAAATATCTTTTAATAGAAATATCGGTGTATATTTAATTTAGACAATTTTAATCATTTAAATTATGTATAATATTTAATTAAACGATTTGTTATTTTGGAGTAGCTACGATAAAAATTTTGAATAGCGCTCCAAAGCACCCGTCATCGCGAAGTATTATTGCGTCACTGCAATATTTCTGGACAAAAGAGATATGGCGCTTTCCAAAACTCCATTGTGACAACTCTATACACGCGTTGTTACGGAATATTGCACAATTCATTTTTTGTTAAGATAATCGAGAATTTAACGGTAGACACACCTCAATGATATTTTACTGTTAAATATTTAAAAATCAAAAATAGAAAAATGATAATAAATGTCCCTTCTTAATATATTTTACAAGTATTGCTGTACATGATTTAGCGTTGCTCATATTTTTAGCACATGCATCCGATATAGCATGCACATGTTTTATTTTGTTTACAACAATGTATTCTTGACATTGAAATAAAAAAAGAGCACGTTTGCTTTAGGTATCATGAGTGACCTTGTCAAATTTTCGAAGTCACGTAAATATCATAACGTTGAAAACGTTCAAAAATCCTTCTATGTCAAATTACGCGTGTTGTGCATGTAAAATAAATATCGGTAGACGCGCATTCGGCTATAATTAAACTTTCATAATTTTCGTGTGTACCTTGTGTAATCGCAGCAACGACTTTCTATTAATAATGCACCGCGCTCCTTAACAACATTATACAGAGCTTCGAGCGCGAGATTATAAACATTATGCAAAGTGTGCAACATATGTTCAATTGCATCCGAATTATATACACAACGAGCGATACATTAAGCCAATTATGAGGCGCGAATGTAATGCACTTTTTGCGTTCGCTCCGTAATAACTGTACGTGCATCTATACCTATACGCGATGCATGAAACTCGATTGCATTGAGAGCTGCCTGTACGCGTGACTCGACGGAGTTTAAGTTCGTTTTTCATTATTTTTCTTCGGATATGCCTGCGTATAATCGCGAATCGAGCGAACCAATTTCAAGGAAATACCCAAAAAATCACCGAATGCCCGAGCGACGAACAAAGAAACGAGACAGACGAAATCGAACGCAAGGTTATCTCTTTCTTTCTTTTTTACTGTCACACAGTGTATGACAGCGGAGAATTGTTTGTAAACGTTGGGATGCCCAGCAAACTCATACATACCTGCCATTTTCGAAAGCTGCAATTGTCGAATAATTGCGGCCCTGCATTGGATTTCACAACTACGTCACTCAATTTTGGAATTCAATGGAAAAACAACGGTAACGACTGACAGATGTAGCTCGATGATATGGATATTCTAGTTCACGAGATGCAATCAACTCGAGTGCCCGTCGCAGTTTTCAGATAAACTGCAAAGCACGCGTCACTTTTCTCTCACGAATTTCTCTTGACGAATTTCTATCGTGTGTGCAGATTATTTACACTGCAACAACAAAGACTGAGGCAGCCTTTGCCAATGAACTTTGACAGGTTCTTACTCGCACGAGCGACTGACTGACTGGATCCTTGAAATAAACATCGGAGTCGCAGTGTGCGTTGCTGCTGGCTTTCTACGCCACCGTCGCTAGTTTGCCACAACTGCGCACTCCACTGCACAGCGTATATTCTCTCTTTGTTGCACGCTCGGAAAAGATATATTGTATACTGCTGCAATGTGCAGCTGCTGTACATGTATTGTTCGAACAGCTGATTGCAGTTGGCACGTTGCTCGAAAATGTTGTTTTTATCAGGAAAACTCGCGTGATTATTTTTAGCGCTACCGAATTCGCCTAAAGCGTTTTCATCTTTATAATTGCGACGCAGTGATCAATTTTCTTGAGATTTTGGGAGAGCTTTTTAACGGTCTTTTCGTGACGTTACGTTGGGCATAGTGATAGAACCAACAGGCGCTCAAATTCAAATGATCTATATGAAATGCTACAAAGTCTTGAGAAAATTCATTCGAGAGCTTTTTTAAATTTACTAAATTTATTTTCCATTATTTTTCTATGCTAAAAAAATTATGGAAATATTTAATTAGTTAAAAAATAATAGCTACATAAACTTCGTTTTACGTCAGCACTGTTTAGCAATTGAAAACTCCAAATCATCATTTCGAAAATTCACCATAAAATATTCCGCCTGCGACCTTGACCTACTTAGAACTGAGCGCATTTGATGTTCCGGACCGGCACTTATCGTCAGCATGTGTGATTGTTTACTGTGTAGCTAAACATCAATATATCTGCAGTTGTGTACAGATTTTATTTGTTTGTGAACCGTCATTATCGCCGAAGATAAAGACGAGTAGGTATCACTTGAGTGAGTTCGATTCAAGTTTATAATCATCGATTTTAAACTCAACGTATTTTTTCTCAATAAAAAATGATCAAATAAAAGGTTTTAACCTCAAATTGTGTTGACTTTACAGGTGTTGTCGTGATTTTTCTAAATAATAGCAAATCGTCAATATGAGTGAAAACAAGAAAAGAAAAGGTAATTTTTATAATAAAGGAGGTCCCATGAAAAAATGGAAAAGTCCGACTTTAGAAATTGGGATGACAGGTTTTCTTTGCACATGCAACTTTAAAGAGAGAGAATGTATTCGTGATACTTACAGCTTACTAAATGAGTATGCAGATGCTTCTGATTATAAAACACAAGAGGTAAGATACTTTTGAATTTCTTCTTAATTTATGTATTCATTGCAAATGTTAACGATAAACAATTTTTACTTTTGTAGGCAAAACATGACAAAGAAACTGAAAAAACAAAACAAGATGCAGAAACAGTAGTCAATAAACTTGAAAAAGATGGAGAGATAGAAACTAGTCCAAATGAAAAAGAAGCTGCTGTTGATGAATCTGAAAAAGATAATAAAATAAATACTACCCCTGAAAAACAAAAAACTATCACTGATGGATCTGAAAAAGATAGCACAGGGGAAGAAAAAGCAGCTGCCGATAAATCTGAAGAAGAAAGCAAAGTAGAAAATGGTCTAAAGAAAAATGAAATAGTAGCCGATGAATCAGAAAAAGTGGTTGATGAAATAAAAACTAGCACCAAAGTAGAAAAAACAGCAAGTGATGATTCTAGCGACGAAGAAGAAGAGAATAAGGAACTAGATTTTGCCACTCAACTTCAAGATGAAATTAAAGAATTAAGAAGTGAGGCAACACAAGAAAAGAGACTTTCGGTGAGTTATTTAAAAAAAATGAATTAATTATCATTGTACTTTATGTAATAAAATCAATACTTTGATTTAGGCTGTAGATACAGGAGTACCTAATGTTGTATTCATCAAAGCCACATCACTTCGTGACCCTTTAAAAGTATCGACGGCTATCATTGAAGATATTTATAAAACTAAACAACAAAAATCCAGATATATTTTAAGAATGTTACCTGTACAGAGAGTTTGCAAGGCTTATTTGGATGATTTAAAAAATAAAGCTGATTCATTATTTGATCAATACTTTGTTAAAGAACCAAAAACATTCTGCATTGTATTTAGGTAAGTTTAACTGTTTTACTGCACATTTAACTTTTTCCAAAGGTACATAGTCTTATTATGTTTTACAGTCGTCACAGAAATAATAATTTACACAGAGAAGATGTTATTGAAGAATTAGCAAAACTTATAAATTCAAAGAATCCTGGAAACAAGGCAAACTTGAAAGATCCTGAAATTGCTGTCGTTATCTCAGTGCTAAAAGGTGTGTGTGCCATTTCCATTGCACCAAAATATTTCTTTTATAAAAAGTATAATTTAGCAGAGTTGTGTAATGTTAAAAAATCTGAATAAATTATTTGTACATACATAAGTTTATCAAAATTAAAAAGTTTGGTTGAATTTTTGATAAATTATTTGGAGATGTTTTATTATAATTTTTGAATTTTTAAACAATTACAAAATCATACGTCTATTACACATTTTTTAACAAAATAAGTCGGAGTAATATTTCTTAATATTATGATAATTATTTTAACAGTTTAAGTAAGTTTATATTTTAAGAAGAATGCCTAATGCTCTTTACATAATGTAATGATATTGAAGGATAGTTTATCGTTTAAAACCTTTCGTAAAGGTCACTGACGTTGGCATCTTGTAAAGTACAATACCCACAGACAAATTCTTGAATGTAATTAGGATAAAATAAAAGTACTTGCTCTTTCGACCAATGCACAAAGAGTAATATTTCAGCTACCACAAGATCGACGACCTGTTTGTCCATTCTCGCCCTATAAAAGAAAAAATTTTGTCGATATCACGGGCAACGAGCAATCGCGTACTATATAATTGAGGACTTACCATTTGGAGCCGATGTAGGAAAACTCGAAATTTCTGGTCAGCGGCACGGGGTTCGAATAGTTGTGTATGACGGCGGCCTCGCCGTCTGAGCTCAGGATAATTCGGTCGGCCTCGTCGTCGAAGCTCAGCTCGACGAAGTCGCCCTTGTTGGTCGCGCGCAACGCGAATCTCGGATTGTTGTCGTCGCATCGGGCCAGCACGAGCTTCTCCGAGTTCTTGGCGAAGGCGTGCGTGGTGTTGGACGACGATCGGATCGAGCTGGGATTCAAGACGCACGTACCTGACGCGTAAACGATACTTTTTTAGTTGAAAAAAAAAAAGGTATAATTTTCTTTTTAGTAATAAGAGTCGCTCACTGAAAAACGATTGCAAAAATACGCTGTCCATGTACTTGTGCAGTCGGCTCCTGATCAGGAAGTTGTTGACCGTGTCGCTGTTGAATTGCGAGTAGACCCGATCGCCGTTGACGTAGAGCTGCGGACCGCTGTGGAGGTCCTTGGCGAAGGTCACCGCGATCGACAGGCCCTTGTCCGTGCCGGTGATACCGCCGGCGCTGCTGCCGCTCGGCCGGTAGTAGCTGCTACCGAGCAGCTCGAGCAAGGCCCGCAATTTTCTCTCCGCTTTGAGAATGAGCGTCGGCAGCTGAAACAGAATCGGCAAAGCACGATTACAGATGATACCGATCGTCGCGGCGCTCGTTAAAAATCGCGCGGGTCCTAACATTTTCGTGCGTGATGGTTATCTTGTATTTCTTGAGGGTCGACATCTCCCTGGAGGCCTCGTAGCAGGCCTCGGTGTAGGGTATGAAGGTCTTGTTGGCCGACTGGCGCCGGCACTCGTTGTAGGGCCAGACGTCGTTGCGGCTCTCCTCGATCTGATCGCTGGTCACCTCGCCGACGAGATCGAGGGTGAGGGAGGAGCCGGCGCACTTGCCCTTGGCCTGCTCGGCCATGCCCCAGAGCAGATTGGCCTTGAGGCTGGCCGGCTCGCTCGGCCTGACACTCAAAAAGTCCCAGTCCCAGGGCGTGTCGCGGCTGATCTCCAGGCAGATCTTGAAGACCTGCTCGCCGGGCGCGCTCCTCGTGGCCTTGACCTTGAACGAGTCCGAGAGCCAGCTGGTGACGTCGTAGGCCAGCGCCAGGTTCCACTGCTGGTGGACGGTCTGGGCCTGTAGGGGCCCAATTCCTCGCCTGGTAAGAGCCAGCGTGTGGTACTTGTCCGTCTTGGCGTACTCGAAGCGCACCTCCGAGGACTGATTGGTCAGCGGCTCGATGTATATCTCGAGGCCGCAGCTGCCCATCGGCGGCACGTACGACAGATAGTCGAAGAAGTGCAGCGAGAGCAGCAGCGACTCCAGCAGCGGCCAGATCTGGCTGTTGCTCTGGTGGCTGCCGAGTACGTCGGCGATGTACTGCTCCTCGTTGTGGGTGCGACTGGTCTCGCAGTCGAACACCTTGAGCCCGATCACGCCGCCCAGCTCGGGAGCCTGCAGCTCCAGCAAACTGCTCGACGTCGTCTCCTTGTCGGGGAAGCGCTTGACCGTGTGCAGCTCGGGACAGGGATGCCGCGACTCGCCGGGCCTGCAGACGGCTCGCAGCTTGTCGCGCACCCTGTAGCCTCGGACGCACGTCACGGTCTTCACGTGGGCCGTCAGGCCCGCTTTGAGCTTGTGCTCGGGCGTCATGTACGACACGAAGAGCTTGTCCTGCAGGCCGAAGGTGACGTTGACGGGCAGATAGCCGTGTATCGACTGGGACCTGATGCCCGCGTGCCAGATGTCGGCCAGCGGATTGTAATTCTCGATGCTCTCGGTGCCGTGGATCGAGGTGCGCAGTATGAAGTGATTGTTGCGGCCGTTGGGCACGTGGGTGAAGTTGCCGCGCATCGAGAAGAGCGAGGTGGCCATGGCGGCGATGCGCACGTTGGTGCCGAGATCCGTCACCTGCACCGCGTCCACGGTCAGCGGCACGTGGATGTTCTGCTGGTTCACGTGGAACTCGATGTTCTTGTACACGTGGTACGTGCTGTCTTGCAAGCTCGATATGTCTAAAGGATCAACATCGCAGTTAATGTTTCTAATTGATTGATTAAATCGATGCGATTGTATATTGCTTACATTTGAATGCGTCGACGAGGTTCGATTGATTGAGATGAAGGCAGAGCACGGCCTTCTGCTGGACTCGCGCGACTATCTCCACGTGGACCGGTGTGGTGCTCTGGTGATTGAATTTGAACTTCTTCAGCAGATCCTCGACCCGGGTCGACATGCTCAGGTCGTTGAGATTCGTCGAGATGGCGTGGAGCAATCCCTCGGCTTTGATGTACAACTATATATTTCATTATAATTATATAAAATCGGTATAATTATTTTAATTGCGAGCTACCAATTGATGTATGCTTATATCATTACGGAAACGTGATTGAGGTCCTTGCCGGAGCCGTGATTCTTCAGCGTGACGTAGGCCACTTGGGGTATGTTGGTGAGGGGATTGGCGATTATGATGCCGTTGATCACGGCGCCGAAGTGACGCCTCGAGTCCTTGTAATCGAACAGATAATTGCCCGTGAGTATGTGCTGGTGGCCCGTCGGTTTCTTCAGCAGTCGCGAGAATTGCGCCGCCACTCCGGAGCTTGATTAATTGCGAAATCATTGATTTACGTCAATTGTAGATCAATTACGTAGCGCAATTAGTACGATCGATTACTCACAGTCTAACGAAGCAGGGAAAGTGACTCCTCTCCATGGACTTGAGGGTCGTGTAGAAGTAATGGTAGAGGTGGCGATTGGGCTCGCCCTTGAGATACCAGTAGATCGAGGCGATCCTGTTGGCCGTCGGATTGGAGATGAGCAGGAGGGTGAGCGCCGCAACCCGCATCTCCAGGTGCTCCGTGCGATTCACCAGGATCGGCCAGTAGAGCGGATAGATGACGTCGGGCCTGAGGGGCGCGGTGGGCAGCGAGGCCCAGGCGGCCAGCACGCGCAGATGCCTCGACTCGGCGTTCATGCCGCTCGCTATGGGCTCGAGGAACTCGACCACGCGGCCCAGCTGTATATTGGACAGGCCCTCGAGCCAGACCATCTTCTTCTCGTAGTCCTGGCTGCCCGTGAACTTGTCCAGGTAGAGCTTGACGTAGTCGTCGAGCATCTCGTAGGGGCAGTACTTGAGGCAGGTCTTGTAGACCAAGGTGCCGAAGGTCAGTATGCCGGTGTGCTGCACCTCCGGGGCGATCTTGGCGTTGAGATTGAGGAGGGGCTGCAGACCGAGCAGCAGCTGGACGTCGGGCTTGCGCACGTGGAAGGGCAGATGGGTGAGCAGCTGGATGGCCGTGATGTCCGAGACGGACTGCGAGCGTATGAGCTCGAGCACAAACAGGGCCGACTCGGTGGTGCCGACCTGGGGCAGCGCCTCCAGGAACATGTTGCGCACCGTCTCCTCCTTGTAGCTCGTCCCCGAGATGTTGCTGTAGGCCGCGCGCAGATCCGGCCGCGTCAGCTGGCCCATGTAGTACAGCAGGACGGAGATGGTGGTGTTGTGCAGATTGCGCACCTCCGTGTCCAGGCCCGGCGTCTCGAGCCGCTGACTGAGCCGATCGAGCAGCGCGCTGATCTGCGGTGCGCGCGCGCGCGCGATTCGAGAAAGTAGTAGTTGCGCATAGATTTTGCGATATTTTTTTCTTTGTTAATTTACTCACGGTCTTGAAGATGGCTTCCTTGTCGGGCACGCCACGGCCCTGGGTCAAGTCGTCGCCGGGCAGCTCGTGCTGGATGTGCTTCTCGTGCAGATTATCCGTCTCGGCGTTGCTGCTGCCATTGGTGTTATCGCTGCTGCTACCGACGCTCGGCGCCCGTTCGACGATGTCCATCTCGGAGATCAGCTTCATTCTCTGACTGTTGGCCACAACACAGAATTCATTCAAAACGATCGCGAGCTGTTCACCCGTTCGTACATATCGTGACATTCTATATAACGCGTTTCAGAAAAAGAAACTACACGCCTACTTGGTAATGAGGAAGTGGGCCTCGCCGAGGCTCTGAAACGGCTGCACGTAGATCTCGCCGGTGGCGTTGACCCTGATCAACAGGCTGCGATTCTGAGCAGTCGAGATCTCGTAGAAGCGCTCGCTGGCCTTCATCACGGGATTCTGCTCGGTGTTGGGGCAGGGCATGTTGGGCACGTTGGTCCAGTGGCGCTGGCCGTGGCCCTGGCAGGTGCGCGGATCCACGGACTTGCGGATGACGCGCTTCTCCGGCTCGCCGGGCTCGATCGTCACCACGTACTCCATCGTGCAGCGCCCGTAGTGGTTCGTCTGTTAATTTTCAATTGTATCATATTCAACGAAAATCGTTCGTTGCAGCATACGCGTTACCTCGGTCGAGTGAAAAGCCACTTGGCTCTCGAGATTCGGCCGATCCAGCTGGAGCACGCCGGCGATGCTGCGCTTGATGTTGGTCGCCCAGACGGCCTCGCTCGCCTCCACGCTCAAGTTCTCCAGTTTGCCGTGGCGGTACTGCACCCTGAAGGGCTTGGCCATCTCGTCGAGGGCCGCTCCCTGGAGCGGTGCGCCGGCGTCCATGTCGTCGCTGAGCTCGTCGGGCCCGTTGGCCACCTGCAGCTTGAGCGACTCGAGGCGCATGAGGGCGTCGCCCGGACTATCGACGCGGATGCGCAGCGAGCCGGCGAAGCCCCAGGACGACTGAGCCTTCGAGGGAAGAAGCACGCCCGTGCTCGAGACGGCCTCGTAGTCGTAGACGTACTCCTTGCCGGCCTCGAACAGACCCTCCGCGCTGCCCGGGAGGCTGATGAGGCAGCAGGTGGCCAAGACGAGCAGCCGCAACCGGACACCGCTCGAGCTCGCGAATTGGCATTTTCGCATCGGGTTGTCGCATCGATGATAGGCTGTGTTATAATAGCAGTGAATTCGGAGCAATTCAAACGATATTTTATAGCTGTCATTTTAGGATTTCTGTTTTGAAGTCTGCGTTTTACGCCGTGGCCACGCGACGCGACGGGCAAACGAGTCGAAAATAAATAAATAAAGCAAAAGCCGAGAAACAAAGATATAAAAAGCGATATTCGAATACAAAAATATTCGACGCGCGGCGCGTGTTGCGCGCTGATTCCAGCGGAATAGAGGAGCAGCAGCAGATGCTCGCGCTGACCGTAAAAAAATAAAAAAAAAATAATAATAAAAAAGGCGAAAAAAGAGCGTGAACAAAAAAACTCGCTCGTCCGGGGAACTCTCGTGTGTATAGCAAACACTAATTTCGTAATATTATATTATCGTCGAAAAGACGTATTATGTATAGCGTATGCGGATCGTCGCGTCGTGTGTATCTGTCGAGATGAACTCACCGCCAAGACGCCTCATGATGTGTCGCCGGATCGTGTATAAACACGGAGGTCACGTAGTTTTTGCGATGACCTCGATGAGGCCGATCTTTTTACTTTATTTTTCTTTTACTTTTTTATTTTTCACTCGAGTGCTCGTTCCCTTCGTCCTCTCCACCTCTCTTCGCCTCTGTTTCGAACTTCGTTTGGGTTTTTTTGGAAAAACTCTTATCGCCTTATCTTATTTTGGTTTTTCGTCGACACAGGCCCGTACTCGACGAGAGCACACTCGCACCCGCGCGCGACTTCCTTCGCTGCGATCGATTTTTTGCGCAAAATTACGAGATCGGTAATAACAACGGCAAAATGAATAGCGTCGCAATGCGCGCAGCAAGAAAACGCACGGTCGACTAAATCCTCGCCGCGAGACCAGCCGTTCGACATCGGGCGCACATACACATACTTATAATAAACGACGAGGAATATGAAAAGAAAAAAAAATTATTAAGTGGAAGCAGAAGAAGAGCGAAAGAGAGGAGATAAGACATTGACTCTACGTTTTGTACGCGGCGGTGGCGATAGAATTTCGGAGAAAACGTAAAAGCTTATGAGCACGGGGCTATTTATAGGGCCCTATGTGCCTTGCGCGAAACAAACGCGATGATATGACGATGACGATCATCGGCCCCCGACAAATGATTGTTTTAATATGCGTCCGAAGAGGCTTACATGCTGCGACGAAAGGCGAGGATTAAGATAAGCTCACTGACTTATGACCCCCTTACTCAATCAGAAAATGTATGCGTTCGCATATATATACACAAGCGTAGCAGCCTCATGTATACATTATGAAGCCGGGCTTTGAGTCTCATAGTGGCCGGCTTTGTGTATCGCGCGCTCGCAACTATTGTAACGAACTGGCGTCATCGTCGTCTATCGCCGCGCTCAGAGCGACAATTTAAATTTAATAAACTACGATTTTATTGTATTATTAGGCTCTTTTTGACTTTGTTTATTATTTATAGTAATGTTATTATATTTACATCGTTCAATTACAAGTAGTTATCTACAAAAAAAATAAAGGTAATGATGCTTTTACAAATCTTAAATTTATCAAAACGTAGCCGTTAATCAATGCAAAACTAACAATTTCATTAATTTGTATATAGTCTACACAATATTCGAGTCAGTTTATAAAAGAGAATCACTTGGCGCTTTCATAACATTTCTCTTTAAACTTTTATCACTTTCAAGATTGCCTTGGAATACTCCCACGCCTCGCTGCAAACAAATACAATTATGTTACATATGTTACGATACAGTTATGTTAATTATGTTACGATAATCAAAAGAAATTTATGTCTGAAGTAGATAGATGATTCTTACTTGTGTGCTGGATTTGCTTGATCCAAATCTTCGCTAATTTGTTTAACTACCGATGCGAACATCTTCAATGAGTCCATTGATTTACCTTGCAGCCATGCTCGAGGTAACGTCATCCAAATCTGAAAAAAAAATAATTTTTTGAGCATATACGGATACTCTTCTTTAAAAAAATTAGAGAGTCAAAACACAATTGTTTATTACCATATATGCTTTGTACATGGCATCAACTGACGTGTTGATTCGCAGTCCAGCGAGTAGATAGCGATTCAACAAACATGTTAGTGCAATGTTCTTTAATAAATCATCTTCAATTAGACCTTGCCAGCTGATGAAATTTCTCAGAAGCTTAATAGCCATGTGGAATTGACGTTGGAAATACGGATGTTTAGGTTCCATTGTTCTAAAATATTTAGTCGAAATTTTGTTTTAATAAAACTAAATAGAATATAAATGTATTGATACCAAACATGATAGTACTCACTGTTTAGGAAATATTGGAATGAAAACATCATTGTCAATTGCATCTTCCATTTTCTCCATAACCATGGCAAACAATGCGGTTAATTGTTTACTACTTTTATTCAATGTTGGGTAGTCCTTCATAAATCGATTTATAAGTCCTATCAATCGTAGCGTTTGCGTCGTTGACAAAGGATCCCAGATCTTTTGAACAATCGCTGATGAAAATAAATTTTTCTAATTAATCATCACTAGCCAATTTTAAAGATTAGTTTAATAATATTCTCTGATTAAATTTACTTACTTGTTAGTTTGGGAATGACGATTTTCTCGATAGTTGATGGAACCAATCGTATATCTGGATCTGCTTGCAACGCTTCTTCGGAAACGTTAGATTTCATTGTGTAAAATAGTAAAGAACTATACCATTTGGTTTTTTCAAAATCCGTGCTTTCCTACAAAAAATGAATGATCACTGAAGTTTATGCAACTAATTTTTTTTTTTTTAATTTTCATACTATACTAGATGACTTACTACGAGCGGATTCCACGTAATTAAGCTTAGACGTATAATAGGAGAGACCATTTTAGGAATACACAGAGATACGTAAGCTTCTTTATAAGAATCTATGTATTTTTCCTTCCAGTTTTCAAGCTTTGCTAAAATACCTTTTACAGTACAAAAGTCGTCTTCTGCATCAATAAAGACTTCGCGTATTTCCTCTTCAATTTTTTCTGTAAGTATAAGTATTCATTATTATTATTTTAAATGTTACATTCCACATTTTGAATGAATTATTATCGTGAAAAAAATACTAACCCTTGGTTTGTCTGAAAGATAGATTCTGCTGTTCCGTGACTTCATCGTCGCTTGACATACCGTCAACATGTCTCTGCGGATGAGATTGGAGCTCTCGTGCTCTTCGTCTGCGAGCTCTTCTGCCTTCCCTTTCCGTTGCTCGCCGCATTCGAGCGTCGTCTTCCAGTCCTCTTCTACCAGTATAACCCCCTGTAGAAAAAAATCAATTTATAGAATAATCCACCAAGAGAACAGTTAAAATTCAAAAAGATCATCAATTATAATGATATATATTTGATCGTGTTTCGAGAAATAATTATGATTTCAGATAAAAGTGACTGACTTGCAGCATTGGTAATTTCTTCTGCTTGATCTCTTGTATCTTGGCGACGTCTTTCGATGAGTAAGTTTGACCGTTCAGCGTACAAATCTAGCCAGCGGGACTCCAATGCAGAAATGATAGGCAGCTAATAAAAATTTTTGGAAAAGAAAAAAATTATTAGACATTGCGTAGTTGATAATTCAGTTTAAACTAACTCTCATGACCAATCAAAATTGTTGTCCTCATTCATACTTATAAAAATTAATTCCTGTGCTTCAAATTGATTTGAATTATATTTAGTGCACCTCAACATCGATTCAGTATAAATAATCAATCTCTAGTAATTATAAAATAAATCATTTGATTTAAAACCCAATTTTTTTTTATTATGTAGGCAACTTTTCTTAGTCTCTATATTAAATATAGCAATGGTGGGATTTTTTTCACAAGAAAGAGTTTTAAGATCTTCCTATAATATTTTGACAATAAATCCTTCTCTACCCAATCACTTACAATATGCACATATGCATAATATTCAATTATTGTGCTAAATAAAAAATAAAAAATGTTGTTTGAAATGAATATTTAGACTCTCAAGAGTACTAAACATTTTTCATTCAAAAAACCAAACTTTCAGAAATAATTTTACATTTTTATCATTTTTATTTAATGATTATCCCTTGGAAAGAAATTTGTTATTGTTGAGTAAAATCACTTTTTCCTAGTATATAAAAAAACCCACCTTCTCATTAAGACACTCTACCAAGTCAGTGACATACCCACGCAACTCTTGGTAAAATTTGTAGCGAGCCTCCCACTCTGGTCCCTGAGTTTCTGCATCAATCAATTCTTTCTTGCACAAAATTTGCTCCTGTTCCACTGCTTCACAATTAATCTCATGTCTTCTGTGTTCTTCTTTTAGATGTTCGATTCTGTAATTTAAAATTAGCTGTTAATTCTATGACTCATAAGTAAATATTATTATAAGATATTAGAAGCATCAATCAAGTTAGAAACAAAAGTTAAAATATTTTCCAATAATTTTAAAAGCACTTTTGAAATTTCATATTTTTCATCAAAATTATTTCTCAGTGACAATCTGTATACCTTTCACGCATCTTTTTTAAAACATCTTCAGCAGAAACAGGAACAGTTTGGGAAGGATCAGGGGCTTGAATAATTGGTGGTGGTGGAGCTGCTGGTATATTTCCCATCATCTTCATTCCTGTTTCTAATCCATGACTATATCCTACTGAAGAATTGTATTGCATAGCGACAGATTCTTGGACAGCTGACATCTATAAATATACACATTTTTTTTTAGATTGAGAACTTGAATATTTCAAAGAGAAAGAAATATGATTATACCATTGAACTAGTTACACCCTTTCTAATTTGTTGTTTCTCCCACTCATCTTCTTCTGGAGCACTTTCTTGATCAGACACTGTAAAATGCATCAAATTTAGTAACATTAAAAACTCTTTTCAACTCAAAAATTCATTATTAAACAATTGATATCATACATTTTTCTGGTGATACTTGAGAATCAAGAATTGCCTGCCTACGCATTTTTTTATGTAGTTCATCAGTATTAACAGTCATATTTATTCTTTCTTCCTCATCATCACTGCGATCATTGTCTTCTTCGCGAATTAATCTAGATCCTTTTCCTGCAGTTTCCTCACTAAAATTAATATTAGAACTTATTTATAAATCTTTTAAAATTGTAATTTTTAAAACCTATTTCACAGACCTTTGTTCTTCTATTGGAATGAAATCCTGACCTAATTCTCTAGCTTTTTGTCTTTTTTTTCTAGCTGCATGAATCATAGCAGCATCAGGTATACACCCACCTAGGGAGAAAAATAGTTCAAAATAAGGTTCACAAATTAAAAAAAAATATTCCATTGCAATGAAAATTGTTAAATAATTTCAGATAATCTTACTTTGAAGGAAAAATTTCATATTATCTGCTCTATCTGTTTTACTTTGAAATCTATGGCTTCTTTCAGGAACTTCATCTTCATCCGAATAGTCATTTTTACCAGCTGTAAGAGCATCTCTACCATTTAGAATCAAAGGTCCAGAATTTTTTACTTTTACCTGTCAAAACAAAATTACATTGCATTAATATTTAAAGTTAACAAGTAGAATATATTTGTATTAAGAGATTTTAAAAATTGCAGTAAAAAAAGCCAAAGTTATTGTAAATTGTAACTGCACAGCATTGGCATTTTTTTTATAAATGGAAAACAAAACAGATTTGCTTATTGTAAATAAAAACTTCATAGAGATAGCTTACTACTAGATCATCTGTTTTTATTTCTAAATCTTTTTCCTGATTATTAGACATGTTTGACGAGTCACTATCCATTTTCATTTTGTCTTCACCTTTCTTTTTCTTCCGCTCTAGATCAAGTTGCTTCATCAGTCTTCTGCTTCTAGATGATTTCTTTACTTTGAACACCTCTCCATCATCGGCTAAAAAATTCAAAATATAAATCATAATTTAAGTACACATTAAATGAAATATAATCAACTCTGGAAGATGCCTTTCCAACAAAATAAAAATATTCAGTTTATATTTTTGATAACTGATTAGCAAGTAGAACTTAACTGTTACATATCTGATATAACATAAAATTGTTTAATAAATGCAAATTTCTTAAGATTATTATTATTTAGCAATAAGTAAATATGCAAAGAAACAAAAATATTGCACAGCGTAAATTGATCAAAGAGAATTTGCTTACCTTCTTCAAGTTCTTCACCAAAACTAAGGAGCGTCTGTTTTGGCTTTTCACGTTTCTTTTCCTTCTTGTCTTTCTTCAGATGACTTGATTGCTCCTCTACTTGGGATGTTGATTTGTTTTCGTTCTCTTCCTCCTCGTCGAAATTCCGTCGCCGAATATTGCGCTTTGGTTTGTTGAACGACATTTTTAACGACATTCGCTAAATTCTCCTTCACAGCAGTAACTAACGCTGAATTTGTATTATTGATCAAATTCTTGTGTTCAGTCAACAATCAAGTTTGACAAACACTAGGCGACCGAGTGCAGGCAAGTATACACATTCACTGTGTATTATTTTTCATTAGAACTGATGATTTAATGAATTCGACTGGACTCGTACTGACTCGAGTCGAGACGTGCACTGCAATTAACTCGTAACACGGCTAAGATGGCGATTGGCGATCCTGATGTTTACAGTGCGCATGTCGCCACACACCGTCGGTGACTGCGAAATTTTTCAGCCAAAACGAACCCATGAAAATTGAAAACAGAGATACAGCGCGTCTCGCTTGGTGTGTCAGTCTGCGGAGGCCGGAGGCCCGGGCCGTGTAGTTCTGAATCCCGAGAATTTCAGTCTCAAACACAATTCTGACAGATATAATGCGTGATATATCGATTCTCGGTTGAGTTGCATCGCTGAACGCCGGATGCGTGTTGTTATAGGTTTAAACAGGGTTTCTTGATAAAGTATAATATAAGTGATATATTTAATCAACAATGACTGAATTAGTAACAGAAAATGTGGAAAGCGTGCGTTCTTTGCTTGACCAAATGAAAAATTTGAAAATACTTGAAGAAAATGAATTAAGGTACTGTCAACTGCTTTTTTACTCTGCATAAAAGTTATTTTAAAAATTTCTTTTTTCAATCTGCAAACAAAATGATAAGTTTTTATGCGTGATTTTGAAACAATTTTTTTTCTTTTATATAGAACAATTACAGTAAAAATGAAAGACAATGAAAGCAGACTTCAACGACATACAAAAAACAAAGAGGACTATTTACGCTATATACATTATTTGATAGATATAATGAAACTTGTAAAACAACGAAGAGAGGTAAAACTTATTTGTGATCTTTTATTTCATCAATTCATTACATTTCATTAATTTCCATTTTCAAAACATTAACAGAAATACAAAACTAAACAAAAAAAATCTGACATCGAACTTGCCATAGCTAATAAAATTAACCAATTGTACAAAGAAGCTTTAGAGAGATTCTCAGATGACATACGCTTTTGGACTGCATACATAGCATTTTGTAAAAGTGTAAAATTTCATAAATGTGTAAACAAAATTTTAGGGAGAATGCTTGGGATTCATCAAGATAAACCAAAGTGCTGGCTAACAGCAGCAAAGTGGGAAGTACAAGAAAATAATGATTACAAGACTGGAAGAGAATATCTTATAAAAGGATTACATCACCATCCAGAATCTCAAATGCTTCATAGTTATCTTTATGAGTATACATAACATTTTATATTGCTACTTTAATTAAAACTTTTCAAATCTTTAATTTCAAACATAATATTTATGCTACCATAGATTGGAATTATCTCATGCTCTATCCAAATTAAAGGAATGTGAGACTGTCATAGATATATCTGATGATATTGTAACAGATAAAGTGGAAAAAAGATTAGATTTAAAGAAAGTTATTCTTGTTTATGAACAAGCTTGTAAAAAGGTCAAAAACATAAATTTCATGATTGAATTGTTGAACCTAACTCAAGTACACAATCATAAAAAAATGAAAGACTTACAAATGAGAATCATAAGGTACTGAAATATTTGTCACAGTATTTTGTACTAATTAAATAAATTGTTTTTTAACTATAATCCTAAACAGAGATCTAGTAAAAGGATTCCCCCATGAGCCAGCAATGTGGGATTTGATGGCTAGGAGAGAACTAAATGGCTTAGCTCAACCATCGCTTAATGAAAATGACTCTGTAATGGAAGTAGATACTACTGATCAGTCATTGAGAGATCGAATATTAAACTGTTATGAAGTTTATTTAACAGCAGTTAAAAAAATAAAAACAAAAGAAATGTGGTCATTATTTCTTGATTGCTTAATTGAAATCAATCAGGGTGGAACACTACCAAATTTCAAACGTAAATTATTAAAAAATGCCTTAAATCAAGGACATGTAGCTGGTGAGCTAGAAGAGAAGTATTATGTAGTTTGGGTAATTATTTATTATTTGAAAAAATATCATGTCAGTTAATAAAATTAAAAGCCAAAATTCATATATTTATTTGATACAATACATTTTAGATTGATTTGATAACAGCTAATACAAGTCAAGATGAAGAAGGGCAGCGCAAAGTGTTGGAGGTTTTACAAATGTCCATAGAAACTCTGCCCAAAAGTATTGATCTTTGGAAGAGATATATTAATTACCTTCTTAACATAGAACAAAAAGAATCTGCTCTAGAAAAATTTAATATGGTAAATTTTACTTTCTCTAATCACTGAAAAAAAATAAATGTTAAATATTACAAATAAAATTTATTTCAGGCTGTAGCAATTTTAGGAAAAGACGCAGTTCCTCTGTGGCAATTGAGATTCCTGCATATTCAAATCACAAATCCAGAAGAATTGCCATCATTTTTCCAAGAAGGACTCAAAAGTATTCCCGAAATTAGTAATTATATAAAACCAGTTTACATTGAATGGATTGTCTTAAACGATGGTACATAATATTCAGTTTTAAAAGTAATTTTTTATTTTTCAGTTTTTTAGAATTTAATTATGAACAATGATTTGTTTCAGATATTGAAAAAGCTCGCTCTGTTTATGATCAATTAGTCTTACAGCCCTTTCCTTGTTTGGAGCTTCACAAGAAAATGGCATCTCTTGAACTACTTCAGTGCAACATATCTTTGCAAAATGCTCGCAAGCCCTATGAGATGATCACTTTGCAATTTGGAAAAAAAAGTAAAGATGTTTGGATAGAATATGTGAAGTTTGAACTCAAGTACGGAGATAAAGACAGAGTATCAAACATTTATGAAAGGGCTATTCAAAATTTAGAATCAGCTCTTGTGGAAGATTTTACTAGTGAATTTAATTTAGTAAAAGCTAATCCTGAATCGATAACATTGGAATTTTAAGTATCATGTATATAGCAATGAATTACGAAATTTGTATAATATTTCAGTCTGTATTTTTATATGTCGTCGTAAAAAAAAACGAAACATTTAGTTATACAATGTTTTTATACGCGATTTTATGAATTGTAACTATGTTTTACGTTGATTTGTACATTTATAATGATTATTATAAATAAGTGATAAAAATTAAGTTGTGTATGCTTTTTTCGTTTCCAACGAAATTTCTTTGCTAAGATCCGTCAAAATGATATTGCGATCAGTCTCGTTTTGCCCCTTATTCTCGTCCCTCGTCAACAAAGTCGAGCGCATATCCAGACACATGACGTCGGTGGTCAAGGCGTGCTGCTTATTTTCCAAATCTTGATCGATGCGTTCGAGAATTTTTTCCAAATCATTGTGAATCGATCTAAAACAAAAGTAGTTTACACGACTCTATTTTCCAGTAGAATAAACACAGCCACACATCGACGACCGACACTCACTTGGCGTAGTTGATTTTTTCCTCGAGCTTGGCCATGCTCTCGCGAAGCTTCACCAGCTCGTCCTTCAGTCCGAACTCGGGCTCGTCCTGGCAGAGCTCGTGGCGCGGCCTGTACGTGCGATTCTCCAGTCTCGTCTCGCAGCACTTGACGTCGTCGGCCTTGGCTCTCAGAGCGGTCTCGAGATCGACTATCTGCAGGCGCAAGCTCTCCGCCTCGCGCCGAATCTTGAGCTTCTGCCAGTCGAGCTCGTTGCGAGCTTTGCGCGTGGCGAAGGCCCGACGACGCAGCGCGTAATCCGTGGCGTCCTGCTGGTAGACGAGCTCGCGCTTGGCCGTGTCCTTGTCGACGCGCATGGACTCGCGCAGGCTGTAAGTGTCGCTCATCTCCTGCTCGGCCAGCTGCTGCGTGTGACGCGAGTGCTCGAGCCAACTCTCGTACGACACGGCACTGCGATAGCGCACAAAATATTATTATGAGAATCAAAAAAATGTTATCATGACGCATGAAACAATCGCACTCTACTTACTCTTCTGGAATGTTGAGAGCGTAGGGTTTGTAAGTGAAATTGGGAAATATCCGCGAAAGCTCCAAATTTTCCGAGTCGATGCCCGTGGCTTCGGATTTATCACAAATCTCCTCGATGATTCTAGCTTTCATCTCTTCCAGACGATTTAGTTTGTCCCAGGCTGTTTTGATGCTTCATCGATAAATTCAACGACAACCGTACATTTTATTAATATGATTTTAAAAATGAAAAATTATCCTCGTTACTCACTCGGCAGTGAACAATTTCCTCTTGGCTTCGATCAAATCAACTTCTGCTCTCAGTTGCACGTCGACGTCGTCGTAGGTGATTTCCGAGCTGGTGCGATTGTTTCTCTTGCCGATGCATCGATTCGCGATTTGCAGCGGGTGGTCCAGCAGTTCCAGCTCCTTTTCCGTGTCAGCTCTCTCCTCGATTAACAAGTCGATTTCTTTGCTCAATGCGTCGAGTACCGATTCGAAGTTACCGCGCCAGCGAGATAGTTCCGTAACTCTATTGAAGAAATTTAATTTCAGTGTTGATGACGAATTTAAAATTGAAAAAAAAACCTTAAATACATTACCTATCGGACAGTTTGTGATTGTTCAAGTGATTGTTCCATACCGTTTGAATATTGGTTTGTAAAATTGTAGACTTTGACTCGTAGCGCAAGTCGAATGACTCGTTCTTCTTGTTGTTGGCAGTCTCGTGAATTTCCCATTCTTTGGCCTGCCAATCTGCCAAGCCTGCTCACAACGAACAAAATTAAATAGAGTTACTCAATCTCCACGTTCGATTATTTTTTTTATTGAAAATCTCAAAATGAAATATTGCAGTTGCCTGTGCCTCATGATCGTACCAATATGTTTAAACGATTCCTCGAGTATTTCACTCGCGCTCGTCATTATCGCGACGATACAAAGTTCAGTGGAGTTATACAATTAAACCAATTCAGCTGGGCAGTCACGGAAAAGTTCGCAGTTCAGCTGGATTGTCATTATCGACTAATCGGCGAGCTTTACTGTGCGATATACGCCTACACGCGAATTATGATGGATGCAGACAAACATTATACGTTGCTAAGAGCCGAAATGCATTCGATTCGTGATACGTTCATGAAATTTTATTCGGCGTGAATATCTTATTTTATCAAACTGAAAAGAGGCAATACATTTGTTGGTGATTTAATATATAATTAACGAATATCTGAACCAAATTGTCCTAAGACGCCCAGTTCAAAACCCATTTTCGAGCCTATCATAGAGTTTTCTCACAGAGGAAATAGCGGGTATTGATCAACTCGATTATCTCGCTGTACAAATCATTCTTAAATAATTACCCCTATAGGAAAGGATCAGGTGAGCATGAATAAGGTGAGAAATCAGGTGAGAAATCAGGTAAAAAATCATGCCAAAACATCAAGTGAGAAGTCACCTGATATCTCACCTGATTTTTGATAGAATGATTGTATTTTATGTGATTTCAACATAACTATGTGTAATTTCACGGCAATTCTCCTAGCACTGCGCCCGCGCGGCATTATTAAGCGAAACTGCTCAATTTCTAACTCGCCGGAAAAGCATATAAATGCACCCAAAGAAAAAATAAGCCATAAGTATGACTTCGATATGAAACTGTTTCAGTTTTCCTATGGTGCAGTCAGATTTTCAAAAAATCTGACTGCCGGCATGGCCGACACTCGTGTCTTTTTCCGCACACTCGTGCCCAAAAACGCCTTTTGGGCACTTGTTGCATAAATAACTATTTTTGCTATTCAATGCTACCAGGGATAAGCAAACACACGCTTCTGAAGACTAAAAACCTACGATTATCGCGATCAGTCGAACGGATGGACGTTCATTTTTTACGGCTTGACCTTCTATAAGCCCAACACGAGTAAAGAAGCTGCACTTCAATATTTATCCTATAGTGAGTAGTGATATAAATATAGCATTTCGCTTTTTATAATATTTTGAATTTTTTCAATTGTTTTGCAGTATTTTCGATCCACATAGGATATCCTAGTTACTAGAACTATTGTTTCGGTAAAATTTTGCAAGTAGATAAATTTTAGTGTACCTTTACTTTCGATTTAAACTTATTAATGATTAAAATTAAAAAAAAATAATTCTTTACATCCAATTATTATTAATTATTCATTTTTAGAATAAACCAGACGCCGATATACCCGGGACAATATTACATTATTAATGAGAAAGTTTTCCATTAATCCAGAAAATAGATGTTTCACATCAATAATCCAGAAAAGTCCAATGAATTGAAATTTCCAATCGAACTTCTATTTAGTTCGTGAAAAACCCCGTCAAAATACGCCCGTGATATATATTGCGTAGCTGACGATAAGTGGCGCATATTACAGGAATCGCCGTTTGCATTGTACAGTGGCTCTGCGTGATACACACAACCTCGCGGCTCGTCAGTTTTTCAATTACAAAGTCTCGTCAGTCCAGTTTGCGAAAAATGGCGGCTACCACTGCGCCGAAAGACGTGAGTGCCTATCTCAGTCAAAAACAACGTTTGCCCGACCAAGAGCTCGCCGACGAATGGGCCAAGCTCGAGGAACTGCATAACAAAAAGTATGTATTATCATCTGCACAATTTTCGCGTCGAACGACACGTTTTTCGCCGAGTTTTTCTTGCTAACTAATCGATGCTACCCGGGTGACTTGCAGGCTTTGGCATCAGCTGACTCTAAGTTTGCAATCGTTCGTGCTCCATCCATCCCTGCAGAAAGATGCAGCCCTCATCGAATTGTACAACAATTTTCTGTCCACCTTCGAGAGCAAGTAAGTTAATGTTATTATTTGCTAATTAGCAACAACCGGTAAACATAACCTTGCTTGTCATGCATGAATTTCTCATCATTCTGTCTTTGTGTATATACACGTTATATTTTCTTATTTGTATTGTATACATAGACCAGAAAATTCATATAAATCATAATAGTTCAAAAATATTGTATAAGTTTCAAATTTTACTATTAAAATACTTGGTGTTTTCATTATTGTCGTAGATTGTTGATATTCAATTTGTATTGAAAATGTTTGTGAAGAGTAACCTTGAATTTAATTTATGTTTTAAGAATCAATCCATTATCGCTGGTGGAAATAGTTGCACACATAGTCAAGCAGTACACGGACAAACCTAGTGCAATTACATTTTTGCAGAAAATTGAACCCAAAGTTAAAAGTAATCAAGAAGCTGTTGCACTTGTAAAAGTACTCATTGGCCAAATTTATTTGAATGAATTAAATGTTCAGGATGAAACCAAAAAAATTATCGAAGAGGTTGAAGTTATGCTGGATGCAATGGATGGAGTTTCATCTGTTCATGGTAGATTTTATCTCCTAGCTAGCCGATTGTACAGATTACAAGGAAAACATGCAGAATATTATCGAACTGCTTTGAGGTTTTAATACTATTTTTGATTACTTTCATTACAAAATAATCCTTATACTAATAAATGCTGTGAAAATTTTTAGGTATTTAGGTTGTATTGAGTTGAATACTCTAAGTAGGTCAGATCAAGAACAACATGCCTTTTTCTTGGGCTTAGCTGCTTTATTAGGAGAAGGTGTTTATAATATTGGAGAGCTTCTTGCTCATCCTGTACTGGAATCACTCAAAGGAACACCAAATTCTTGGCTTATTGATCTGCTGAATGCATTTAATGCAGGTGATATAACTGCTTTAGAAAGACTGAAACCACAATGGAGTCAGATTGCTGATCTTGCTGCTCAAGAATTGAAATTGAGACAAAAAATATCCTTATTATGCCTTATGGAAATGACTTTCAAACGCCAAGCTAATAATAGGTAAATCAATTTATAACAATTAATACAATAATATTTTAGTTTCAAAATTTTTAAATTTGTTTCATTTATTTCAGGCAATTGACTTTTGATGAAATTTCTCAAGAGACTCATTTACCAATAGGTGAAGTTGAGCTTTTGGTAATGAAAGCTTTGGCACAAAATTTGGTAAGAGGTGCCATTGACCAAGTTGCTGGTACTGTCAATATGACTTGGGTACAACCACGAGTTCTTGATCGTTCACAAATTTCTGGAATGATTCAACGTTTGGATGTTTGGTGCAAAGATGTTAAGTCAATGGAAACTCTTTTGGAAAATAGAGCCAATGAAATTCTTACACTCTAATTGTTGAAAAAATTGTAATGTGTTCCTTACTCGTTTAAATACACATAGGAATTTGATAACATTTTTTAAACGGAGTTTTTGGTTATTGATTATATGTTGTATTATTTAATGAAAGAAATAGTACTTTTACAACTGGAAAATTATATTTTTGCGTGTGTTATGATTACTATACTATTTATGCAAAAATTTCAAACCCCAAAACAATGATTTTAATGAATATTCTAATATGATTCAAAGTGGAATTAATTTATTTGAATAAAATTATGTTAAACTACAATTAGTAATAAAAAAATTTTTGATTGATTTCAAATAAATAATTTAAAAAGTTGAATACTAATTTATAACTAGTGTACATGAACAAAAATGAAATAAACTTGAATAACAATTGAAAATACTTTTTACCCCAATGTCTTCTTTATTTTAAAATAAAATACAATTAATAAATGCATGAGATTTCATTTTTAAAGTACTTTATCTACTTCATTACAATTTGATTGAAAAATCTTGTAAATTGTTCTTTTTTTTAAATGTTGCGCTTTAGATAGTGACAGCTTACTTAAAAATTATCGTAACAATATAATTGTGTTTTATTCAATGTTAATAAAATTATCTAAGTATTATCACATTTGTTGTAATTGATGTTTTACATTTTTAAGTAAAGATAGAAATTCATCATTCATCATTGTTCCTATGATTATACTCAATCTACATTTTCACAAAAATTTGAAAATGATTTTCAAAATTGTATATCTATTTAAGTTCTCATCATTTAACAAATTTTCTTCTCTCTTCAAATCAACTATTTATTTAAAAATCTATCAACAGATAATTTTCGTGCAAATTTTTTTTACAATATGAAAATCATTTGTACAGAGCACTCGTTCCATTCAATAAAAATAATACAAAATATTTGCAAGAGTAAAAAATATATCTTTCTACTTGTAACAGAAATATTGTTTATAAGACAATTTCTGTTATATTCTGTCAACACTTAGAGTCAAAATTTGTTTTTAAATTTGTACAGTAATATATCTATTTATATTAGTGTTTATATATTTATAATTATTTAATGATGATGTCCAGTAGTAATTATTGCTGGTAAAAAACAACCTACTACAAGAGCTATAATTTCCTTGAATTTTAGTCCATGTGAATGATTATGATTAGAAGGCAGAGAAGAAACCGAATCGGTTGGTAAGTGAGTATAACTACTATTAACTCGAGTCATGAGTTCAGGCAAGACATGCACAGTAGCAACATACAAAAAAGTTCCAGCACTAAACAACATTGCTATTCCTGTAGCATTAACATTGCTTAAAGTCTCTTTACCTTCCTGCAATTATAAAAATTAATTTAAATATATAAGCATGAATATAAAATGCAAATCATACTTTACCTTCCCAATTCCAAAATAGGTAATTACAGCTAAACAAGGAGCTGCCAAAGAAAATATTAACAAGTGTCTTTGGATTTTTCGTTTTTCTACTCCTTCATGTAACAAAAATGAAACAAGTCCAAATGCAGCAGGAGCCTAATTTATAAAAAATTTCAATTGATAAATCTGATTAAGTGATCAAAGAAAGTGTAAAAATAATCAATTGAGTATACTTTATGCAGCATTATAGCCAAGAATACAATGAGCTCAACATCAGATTGTGATGTTGTGGCAGCAGCTCCTAAAGCAACCCCGTCAGCAGCGGCATGGACAACTAGTCCCAAAGTAGCAGTCATACTTTTTTCTTTTCCACCAGTTTTTTTTGTTGTACATTGATCAATTAATAACATGAATACAAATCCTAGCACCAAACTTAATCCAATTAAACTATGAAGATCTGTATCTGTAATAAAGAATACAAGCATACATAAGATAAAACATTATTTAAATGATTAGATTGTAAATTTGCAATATACCTTCATGCTTTTCAGCATCCTGAGCACCATCCTGTGCTGTAGTTGTTGAAGTGTGAATGGCTCCACTGAACAATGCTCTCACCCCTTCAGGAATTATGACTGACAATGCAGTACCCACCAGTAGTCCAGCTCCGAGAACTGATACCAATTGTAATTTGTCCTAAAAATATTAACAAATGAAAATTATAATAATAAATAATGAATTTCGATATTTATATGAATAAACAAACTAAAGCCTAGGCCAATAATACAAAAGTCAAAGACGTTACGTTATCTTTTAAACAATGAACTTACTTATCATGCAAAATAAATATCATAGCAAACTTAAAAGTAGATCAGGCTATATTAAAAAAAATTGTTATAGTTCGATAACGAAAAATTATAAGATACAATCAATAAGTTGTATAAAATGCATCGATTAATTTATTAATTTCTGCCTGTGGAATTCTCATTTCATCGAAAAATTATTTTAAAAATATTTCAAAATCGTTTCGCAATCGCGTTTACGCAACGCGTTGGAACTTCAATCAAATGCTGACGACAAAGCATCGAAAATAATTTACTTAGGATCGTTCGATTAAATATAGGTGTTGGCAGTTTTCATAAATATGAAAATGTTACATTTCCACAGTTATCTATACCACTCGATCATTGTTATCAGTTTATCAGCGAATTAGTAAAAAAAAAAAAAAAAAAACAAAGAGCTAGGTTATGTATACATCCGTCGAAGAAAATTGCAATCAAAACAAACAAAGACCAGATGCACGCTTTGGCATTGACGTATGAGCTCTCACCTCGGACAGGTTCATCACAAGTGGCAGCGAGCCGGCGAGATAGGAGCCACCCAGCATCACCAGCACCAGCATCCACATTACCGTTGTTTCACTCATGTTTACTCTTATGATCAAATTATTTCACCTCCTATTTACGTATATAGTTATTTTATTTTTATATAATATATTGCATAAAAGTCGAGAGTTCAGGCTCGACTTTGCGCGCCGCGATCAGAGGCGAGATGATCTCAACGGCGCTTGTCTGTCGATCGGTGGAAAAGAACGAAAGGAACGAGAAAAAGAAATTAATCACTACCGCTCGACGCTCGTTGTAAAGTTGTCAAATTGAATCTCACTCGCGAGCACGAGCATGCTGCTGACGGCCAGCTGTGTGTGTTATGTCCCGATCGGCGTACACCTCTACTCTGTACAGCGCTCACTGCTTCGTGGCAAGCTGGCTCGCGACACGATCGCGCGATATTATAATGTTTTGGATGGCAGAAAGTAGCGAGTCTAGCGAAAGACACTGTCCCGAGGAAGGGTACTACTACTACTCGTGCACACACTCATGTCTTCCGCGTTTGTGTATTGTACGTGCAATAGTGTGTATATACATCGCTGGCATACACGCAAAGCCGAGCAGAAAGACACGAGACTGCGCGAACGAGTCGACGACGACGACGACGACGACTGTTATTATACTTTCGCAATGATGCGCGCGCGGCGACCAACGAATCGCGTCGTCTCAAAAAACTGCAAAACAAGCAGAAGCGTGCTCGCGATCGAACCTCGATCGAGCGCAGCACGGCACAGGTGTCATTCACTTAGCGCGTGGCGGAGCTTCGTTGAGATTTTTTTATCGTACGCCGCAACATCGTCGAGATTTCGATTTGTTCGAGCCGCTGCACGCTGCGGTAGCGTGTGGGGGGGGGGTAAGAAAGCCAAAAGGTATTGTAGCCGAATGCACCGATTGGCCGAAAATGAAAGCGCGAACATCTTTTTTTTATAATGAGAATGGCATGATAATAATATAATTATGTAGAAAATGGAGCGATATAATCACAAAATAAATTAACGTAATATTTCCGAAAGATGTGAGTCCGTCTTGTTTTAAAGATAATCCTAAATTGCGTAGGAGAAAACGTGAATGCCGAAAAAAGAAACACACTCTATATCGTGCGTAGCTCTGTACGTAAATGAAATTATCCGAAAATCAAGAGGACGTAATTCACGAGTAGTGAGCTTGTATTAATACTAGAAAGCGTCCATAGATGGGGCTGCCGGCTTGTATAATAATATAAATTGAATACCCTTTAGAGGTGCGAGAACCTGCAATCGCGTTATTTTCAATAATTTATTTTGATAGTTTAAAAAATGTTAATAATTTGTACATGGCAAATTAAACATGACCTTAGCGCGATTTTGGCCATCGAGTGTGGGGCACTCGACACCCGTGGACGAGCCACTCGACCGCTGTTTCAGTGCACCTGTGCCGCAGATGCAGACGCGCGGTATATTTATCCGTAACAAATATATTTACATATATATTTGTTACAACAATATATTTACACGTAACCAACCATTTTAGTAAACAAAGCCCTATGAAACAAATATTTTGTTACCATAATTTACATATATAAAAAGTATGAAGATTAAAACTATATGAGAGTTATATGTTGAATGAGTAATGTGGTTGTATCAAATAAGTTGATGACTCTTTGAATTTCTATTACATATTTAAATATTGAAAACACATTCAATTTGTTTGCAAGATACTCAAGTATAAAATTTATCGATCAAATTAACAGTATTTAAATAATACTAGTTTTATTGTATTAAATATGTTATATAATGTTATGAATAAAATTTTTCAATATTTTCCCATCTTTCGTTGTTAATTTATTCAAGATTTATACTAT
>CACVKI010143388.1:0-24126 GCA_902732785.1 Trichogramma evanescens | reverse complement strand
CTTGTTCGATGGTTTTCGAGCTTCATTTTGATAATTTTTTTGAGCATATAGTAAAATGAATGAAACCTAGATCATACTTAATAATGAAACTTTGTCTTTTCTCTTTTCAAAAATTTGGCTAACTGACATCTAGCGATAATTTATGAACTGCCGTGTACATGAAAAAGAGTCCGTTTTGAAGATATCAAAGTTTTGTAATTTTATAAAATTTTGAGATACTTTAAATGCAATTATCTTAATTAAAAATTGTCGATTCTGCTATAATTTTCATACAAATATTTAAAAAAATGATTATAAATTAATATTCTTTTAATCTGAATAAAGTAATATAATTTTATAAAGTAACAGCAATTTTTTTCAGTGTTTACTTAAAAATTCAAATATTCGTCAAGTAAATATTCAGTGTTTTTACTTCAATTTTCATATTAGTACCATTTTATTAATTTTAATGTTAAAACATTAATTTTCACATAAAAATCATTGGTTTTCAAGAATAATTTTTGTAATTTTGAAGTAAATATAATAAAAAAGGTCATTAACGTATGCTCATACTAGAATATTTTGGTACAAATCTCTATTAAAAGTACCTGAAATGTGTGAATAATTTTTACAGTATTATTCAAATGCAAACTATTTTTATGATTTAACTATTAATTTTTATGCTACTTTCAAAAGAGTGAAAATTGTCTAGATTTTAAAACTTACGCGTGGCTTTATGACTTATTTCGTCATTGTTTTAATATTCACGAAAAATTCAACACTCATAAAGACTAGTAAACTTTGTAAAGAAGTCACTGTTTCGCTTAATAATATAAACGATTTCAAAATAAAAGTAAACTATTTATCGGATTTTGGATAATGAACTATAAGTTTTACATTTTTTTGATAGGTAAATATGATTGTCTTAACACAAAGAATTTAATAGAAAAATCTGGATTAATGTATCTTTCAGCCGTATTGATAAACAAAGAACTCGAAGCTACTCCTGTATCTGCTCAAAAGCCTACAGGTAAAACTCAATCGTTCCGATAATTTGTGTCAAAAATTAAAATTTGTTTTTATTTCTGTCCGTTTAGTTCGCGTAAAGTTAGGAGTTAACAATGATCGGCTAAATCCGTGCAATTACGGGCCATCTTATTACTGTCAATCGATCAGGTAAGTTTTTCCAGTGTATCAAAACATTAAAAATTGAAAATTACTCTGGTTGAAATACTCAACATTTTGTGGCAAGTTTTTGGTCAGCGAAGCTTGGTCAGCATAGTTTCTTAGACATAAAAGGGCCATTAGAACTAAACACATAGCTGCAAAAAGTGTAAGGTTTTTACGTCTAATGCAGTGGCTAAACACGCATGTTCCACATTTTTTAAACGATTGGTTTTTGACTTTATAAAATTCAGGCTCAGATGCGTAAAGCGACAGTTGAAATTTTTTTCAAAACCATGCTTTGATTTGCATAATTATTCTTAATTTGCCACTTCCAGATTAATGAATTAACATACACAACTTCCGGAAACGGGCAGTATTTTTTTCAAATACCACGCTTGGACTTATACAATTATTCATACTTTGCCACATGCAGATTTACAGAAATACAGGTAATCGCCATCTAGTGGTGAAGACCCAAAGTAATGCAATCGTTTTTAAAGTGATTGAAAACTGGTCTAAATTTTTCGAAAAAATGAAATTGTCATTGTTAGATTTTTTAAAATGAGCTTAATAATTTTATATCATGACCATAATTAATCTCGAGTACTTGCACACAATATAGATTTAAATTGCGTTTTGTTTGCAGACGTATAACCGAATGCGGCGCAATTGGTCTCTGCCCTCACTCTATAAATGTAAATCCGACGGAAGATGAAGTTCATCCAAGAACAAAAATATTAATGAAAAAACACATGTTTTTCAACAATAAATAATCGCATCAATATCAAAGTAAATGTATTAATTATGAGATATTATATGAAATAAAATTGTTGAGAAAAATAAGTGAGTATCTTTTTTTTATTTTTGACTCTTGCCACACGAAAAAACCGCTCACGATGTCTCTTGGTCCAGCGTGCACCAAAGTCAGAGAAGCTGCATCATATTATATAGTGTACAGTGTGCAGCATCAAAGAGCATATCGCGCGTGGAAAGAAAAAGAGATCCGCTCGGCGGCGCGAACTCGACGACTCCGAAGACTATCTCTGCCTGGCTCCAGCTGGACTGTAAGTCCAGTGAATGTACGCGACGATGCCTGGCGGTGCGCTCGATGCACATTCCCCCTGCCCAAAGACGCTCCGCTGCTGCTGCTGCGATGACCGCCTGTGTACAGTGTCCACATATACAATCTCAGCTGCAGCCGCCGTAGCCGCCGCGTTGTTGCCTTGCCATTACACTTGATCTTCGATCCGATTCCGCATTCACCTGTTATACTTATGCGCGAACGCTCCGCACGTCATAGAGCTCAATTTTGAACGACGACGAATTATTAAAACAAACTTCGGCTCGGTTTCCATACTCGTGCGTTCGACTCGCGAGCATAATTATATAATTAGTGCGGTTTAATAAATTTCGTGCGTGGAAAATCAATATGAGCGATGAACGCGCGGGTGCCTGACTTACACGCTATAAAAGTTTAATAAAAAAAAAACCCGTACTGTACCGTTCGAATGACACACAAGCGGCTGATCTTTATATTTGAAAATTCCTGTTGATCCAAGGTAAGTACAACAGTAATATTATTGTTTATCCTTTCTTTAAAAAGTGATAGGCTTGAATAGCGTGGACAGATCGAATCTGCGGAATCTGTATCGGTTTTTTTGTCTATCGACTGTTCCCCCCATCAAGAGATGTATAGGCGAGTCGCGAAACCAAAAACATCGAATTAGGGGAGTAAAGTAGCTAAGGTAACGCATTATTACGATACATTTTTATACGACTGTGTTCTGTGTTGTGCGTACACGCGGGCGCGCGTGTGTGAGCGTTCGATGCGACGCAGGTATGCGATACCGGTGCACGGTATAAACTTGACCCGAATCAAGAACAACGTGCATCTCTTAAGTTGGAAAAAAATGTTATTGTTGCAAGAAAAGATGGTTTTATTAAAGCTCGTTTGCGGTCTGCTTTTTTTTCGCTCGTTTCTTTTTCTTTTCATTAGAGCCCGAACTGAATTCAAACGTATATTAGAACCGTTATGATTCATGGGTCATTTGAATTGTTAATCCGGTCAGTAGTTTAACCTATTCTCGCGATACGAAAGTAAGAATCGATAAGTTCGTAGATTACAATATCTACGATTGCATCGTAATGAAAATTTTTGACTTCGACTCATCTTTACAGGCATCGAACTGTGAGCTACCGCTGCTGCTGATTCGATGTTGTTATCGAAGGCTGTTTTCGACGATGAAAATATGGGCTCTCGTGCTCTCGGTGATTGGCGCATCGTTAGCCTGGATCGGACGCGTCGCAGCTCAGGAAGTTTGGGCCGATATCGGAAATAGGTACTCGTTGTCGGGCCCGAACGCCTTGACCAGGTCGACGCTGCTCGATCGTCAAGAAAAGCTGCAGAACAAGTGCGATCAATCGTCGAGGAGAGAATTAACGAGAGATCCCGAGTTGTTCAAGAATCTCTTGGTCGATGATCAACATAAACTGCTCTATTGTTACGTTCCGAAGGTATGTATTTTTATCCATATTCGTTTACAGTTATGAAAAAATGAATACACACTGCAGTTTAAACTGTTAAAGATATTTACATTAAATTTTATGCGAAATTCTTAAAATTTGAATTAGATCACATAAATTTCAATTTTTTAACATAATAGTAGTTTTCGATACAAGGGCCATAAGTAACACTTTTTGGCACGGCGTAGTTTAGGGCCCGAGCGCAGCGAGGGTCCTAATAGCTGGGCCGAAAAGTGTCCCCTATGGCCCGAGTATCGAACAATATTTTATAGTACTGTGCAAAGTTCACATTTATGCCCCCTTTTCCGAGCCATGAGTCGCACTTCTGGTACCGCGGAGTGAGGCTAGCGCACGAGCGTATGCGAGTGTGATGCGAACGCCGCGATGCCAGAATGTGCGACTTATGCCACAGAAAAGCGTGTCATAAATGTGAACTTATGCCATACAGTGCTATAAAAGTATATTCGTGTAGATAAAGGAAAAAAACGGCCTACATCCTTATATCGATTTTCATACAGTTATTTTTAATTATCTACACTTTAAATGTAAGTCGTTAATTCAATTGAAATTATTAATTTAAATGTATCAACATCCATGGGACTTATACAATTTTTTTAACTTTGCCACTTGCAGATTTACAAATTAAGGTATTCGCCATCTAGTGACGAAGCTTGTCTTCGATTATAATTGAATTTTCATGAATGTTTTGTAGATTCTCTTTTAGTTTCAAGATTTTTTCTCGAATCGCGTCACGTACAATTTTATGTAAAATAATTTACATTTAGTATTTTTAATTCGTGTTAATCTTCTTCGTGTAGGTTTTTATTTTTCCACATTTCTAATCTAAATAGCTAATTATGTTGAATATTAATTGGCATCCAATAATATTATTAATAATGCTCGTACTTGGTAATGAATCTAATTTCGATGGATTCGTTGCTATCTACGGGCTACGATTATGCACTGTTAAAAAGGAAAGTACAAGTTATTGACTTATACAATTATTTTCACTTTGCTACTTGCAGAAGTGCAGATTTAGGTACTCGCCATCTAACGGTAAATGCTGTCTTTAATTTTGATTAAATTTACTTTAAATTTTCGAGCAATTTTCGCAAAGAATAAATCAGTATTTTTACATTAGTTTTTCAAAAATATTTTATGTAAAAGTATCTTATTGAAAATTCAATATCGATTATTTTAATATCAATGTCTGATTTGAAAATTAAAAGTATTTCTTACAACATAACAGTACACCATAGATTGATATTAATATTTCGCCCGAGTTTCATTAATTTCGATTTCAAGTCATTGTTACTGTTATATACACATTAAACTCGATAAATAATTTTGCAAATCGGCCAGGTGGCGTGCACGAACTGGAAGCGAGTGTTGATGGTCGCGACCGGAAAATGGAAGAAGGTGAATTCGGCTCTGGAGATCCCGGCGGCTCTGGCACACGCCATCGGCACATTTCAACGGCTCAGCAACTTCGAGATGGCCGAGATAGAGGACAGATTGGCCACCTACAACAAGCTCATAGTCGTTCGGCACCCGTTCGAGCGGCTGCTGTCGGCCTACAGAAACAAATTCGAGGCGAAGAACGAAAAGAGCTCCAGCTACTTTCAGTCACGCTTCGGTAGAAAAATAATCAAGGTCGGTATGGTTTTCGCAAAAAGTCTCTCGCTCGTCGTCGTTGCCGGTGGCCTATGGCTGTAATTTTTATAGATATTTTTTTCTTCTTCTTCTGTATCTCTTGCCCATCGACGCGTTTACTTTGAAAAAAATAAACATTGAGCCAGATTCGATTCTTGCAGAAATACAGACGCAATCCCTCGACGGGATCTCTGCTTCTGGGCAACGACGTGACGTTCAAGGAGTTCGTCGACTTCATCGTCGACGACGACAACGAGAATGGGACGCGCAACGAGCACTGGCAGTCCATAACCGACCTGTGCCATCCCTGCTCAGTCAATTACAATCTCGTGAGCAAGTACGAGACGCTCGTGGAGGACGCGACGGAAATTCTAGAGCGAATCGGCGTCGATTCCGTGACGTGAGTTATTGTATCACGAAATTCGATTACTTTGAAAAAAAAAGTATTATTTCAACGAGTTACTTTTTAGGTTCCCTTCGAGGCCGCGCAACGTCGAGCCGACCGAAAATATTCTGGATAAATATTATTCGACGCTGAGCTACGGGCAATTGCGCGATCTGGCCAAGCTGTACCATCGCGACTTTTATCTGTTCGACTATTCCGTGGAAAAGATTCTCGGCTTCTCGATCGCCTGAGGTGAAGCTCTTTCTTTCGACGACAATAATGTGATTTCTATTGTGTATACTAATTTGTAGAATTGTAATTATTTAAGTATTAATTATTTTGTAAAGAGTTAATTTAAGGCTATTATTAATGTGTGTAAAGTCTGAACTAAAAACTACTTTTAATTAAAGCAATCACGAGTCACGGAGCTTTTGTGTGAATTATTTCGTGCGCAATTATATCGATTGAACTTGACGAATATTTCATCGAAGAAATTTCAGGGTCTACACCGACATTCACTCGCGCACCATTTCTCAGCAAGATGTGTAAAAATCGTTCGCTTTTACGAAAACGATCTTTCGCAATATATTCAAGTGCATATCTCGAGCATACAGGCATTCGTTATTCACGCGGGTATACGTATGCAGTACGTATGTATATAATTATACTTTGTATTTCCGTTCGAGACGCGGATTAAAACGTAACACGCTGAAAACTCGCGCGCTGCAATCGGTACACAGTCGGAGGGGGCAGTGAATTCTTAATGGACTATAGGGATTGCGTTATGTATATAACGCTTCGATTAACTAACACTGAAAATAAACGAGGAATCGTTGGGCATCGTCAGGATTTTTTTATCGGATTCATCAGGGATAAATATTCAAAATTATTTTAATTAAATCAAAATTTCAAATGTACACATCGTTGAAGAAATTCGATCCGATCCGAGGCTAGGGTACTCTTATAAAGTACCCTGCGGTTTTCTCGCGTATAATACGACGTTCGTACAATGCTCGTCTCGCGCACACGATTTCTTCGTATGTGGGTTTAACCTAAATTTTCCACCCGCTCCAACGCGAAAACAAGATTGATAGAGTCAGAGGCAGAGAATATCCGTACGCGCGCGAGCGAGTCGTGCAAAAATAAAACTACTTAAGAACCCGTGCAAGCGAATGCACACGTGTGTGCCTCTCCGCTCTCCGCGGCACTGACCATCCGTCAAATTTCGCCTATCGCTTTGAACACGCGCGCGCGCGCGCACTATAGCTCCTCGTGTTTTTCTACGAATATACTCGTGGATATATTCGCTGCGCGCGTATACGTCAATCCGCAATCTTTATTTACCGCTTCTGCAAATGCGTAGTTTGCGGGGTTTGGAAAATGGGTAATTTTAAGCTTTTTCGTGTATCGGCGATACGTGAGATAGATCGCCGATTTCGCTATCGATGGCCTTCGGCTGATCAGCTGGGATGGACGTCGAAAATTAAACGTACGAACGACAATGAACTTGAAACGTCGAATTCAGCTTTGATTTATTCTATTTGCGATTACGATGAAAAATTTTATTTACGACAATTTTCTTTCGATGATCAACTAAAAAGAAACTTAACTCATCAGAATAATTAGTATGTTCTGAATCTATCGATTGACAGTGTGACAAAGCACACAATGTATCGCGTGAAAAATTTCATTATTGTCAAAATTCAATAGTGTATAAATACTATTTTTACAACAATGACGAAAATGTTTTTAGTTTATCGTGTAATATTTTCGGACAAATTATTTTTAGTTTAACAATGTGTATCTTTGGTTCAACACAGGTTTTTCAATTGTTTCTTCATTTCTATTTGTTCTGTGCTTCTATTGAACTAGTCTTCAACGTTGATCGTAATCGTTTTGTAACTTCATGTAATCTCGTACTTGCAACAATCATTTTGCCTTTTTCCAGCAAACTTTGTAATAATTATTACAATAAATTCTATTCAGGATAGTCTATATTCATCGATACTTTTTTACGATCAATTTTCTTAGAATATTTTCTCATTACGAAAATCCCAGCATTAGGTAATTTTACGTACTCGTAACATATTATCAAAGCTTTTCAATACCTAATTTTCGAAAGAAGCTCAAAGCTCGACCACACGAGAGCTTTCAGCTAGTGGGTGGGGAACGAATTCCTTTTCTGGAAAAAGAGATGCCAGAGAGGTAGAGGGAAGCGGTTAAGCAGCGTCCCAGAGACGAGAAAAATGAGTATCGCCCAGTCTCTGACGAACCGCAACAGGCAGAGCAATCAACATTTCGGCTAAAAAGCTCGCTATCCCTATTTCTCACTTATACTGACAGTTACATACTAAATACTCTTAAGCTACTTTATTATTTTGTGATACATCTGGTGAGTGTTTGTTGTGCTTTATTTTCTATCTTCAAACATTGTTCCTCACGCTATTATTTCATTGAATTCGACCAAGGATTCGAAAATGGCGGGCCAAACGTCGAGTAGGCGAAGGAGTTCAGTCATTCCGGCACCAGCCCACGAAACGCAAAACATTTTGATGACTTATTTTATTTTGATAGTGCTACTAATTTCGTTGTATATATTGTACTCTATGTTTTAAATATCATCGATTCTCGACATGGTAAGTCATTGAAAAAAATTTTTATGAGTAACTTTTGATTGCTTACAGTCAATTATAGAGATACGATTTTTTTTAGGGGAAGAAATCTTCGTACCACGATTTTTTTCATCTTTCTATAAAATGTTCTCGAAAGTATTTGTTTTCAATTCAATCTAATTTTGAAGTGCAAGCGCAATGAATAAGTTTATCAACAAGATCCGGTACATCATCAAAATCAAGAAATTAATAATGAACATTTGTTGAACAAAATTCTCACTGAACATGCTTACAAACTTTCAACTTACTCATATCAACCATTAAAAAAATTATCGTTTTATTTTACTCGATTGAATACGATTTAAAAATGTATCATCATTTGAAAAATTTAGTATCAAAAATACAAAAAGGTATCGATTTGTAACTATATTTTTATATTCAAATTATTTTTTTTCTACCTTTCACGTCAATATAAAAAAAATGTTTCAATACAATCGTTCAAAGGTTTTCCCCTGTCATTATATTTTTTAAATGTAGGTCAAGGACATGTAAATAATGAAATAATGTCTGCATGAAGTAAAGAGTACAAAAAACGAAGAATGAAACCACGAGTGTGGGTGATTGGTCAAAAATAGATGATATTTTCACATTACCGAAAAATAACTCTGCGTGCGGATAAAGAGAGAAAGAGAGGAAGAGAAAATATCCAGATCCATATAATCACACATCTAAAGTCATGTACAGAAATAAATACTCTGCTGAATAAATGTTTACTCTGAGTTTAAAAAACCTATCTGTGAAAATGAACATCTTGAATATAATTTGAAAATTCTACACTTCATTTTCGTAAAATTGTGAATTCTGTCTATGTACAATAGTTTATTTCTGAATAATTGTATCTCCCGTGTCAAGAGTTATTGAAATAAATTATTATTTCATATATCATGTATAATAATGATATACACATCTATAAATAATTATTTATAACAAAATTTTGAAGGTTTCACCCGTTACCGTTCAAAGTAAGTAAATTACTTCATTAAGAAAATTATCATTAGTCTTTTCATTTTAGTTACTTAAGTATTCGAAAATTATTACAAATTATCTTTATTTTCATCATACTGACTTTAGTATTAGAAGTAGTATTTTATGTATGTGATTTGAAATATTTCCACAGTGCAAATTATATCAAGAAAAAATTTTCTCCTCATTTGTAGCAGTATACTTCCTTGGTAGTGAAGCTCAACATTTTAAGGCTAGTTTTTATTCATCGAAAAAGTTTTTCGGACACGCAAGAGTCTTTACAACTGAGTTGGAAGCTTCGACTATAATTATTTTTATACAATTATTATTACTTTGCCACTTGAAGATTTACAGATAAAGGTACTCGCCATCTAGTGGTTTGAAGTAGAATTATCGTATTTACGGTAGTAAAAAGTGGTCTGAACAATTAAATCGTCATTTTCAAGTTATCTAAAATGCTAATATTTGTTACATATAATTGTAACAGGAAATCGAAATAACTCTTTGCATGTTCTAATTCGAAGTACAGTAACATTTTCTAAATCAAAATAATACATTTAAGTGTAAAAAAAGTATATTATATATCTAATGAGAAGAGATAATTACTGATAATTTTGAAATCCACACTTGCATTCAGTCATATCTAAAATTATGTCCCAATTTTAAATGAGTTAAAAAATATTACTTAATTCTACAGGTTCATGATACATATCAAATAATAAATTAGTTTAATAACTTTACTCAATTTTATTCAAATTTATTCTATAACTTCTTTAGGTAGTTATAAGTCGATTGTAACATGTTATATATTATAATATAAAATATTCTAACACTTATTTATTATCGGTAAAGTAGAATCAACCTTAACTTTTTTAACAACAGATGCGAATATATTTAAAAAAACTTAACAAATCATTATTTAACATATGCATTGAGATTTTAATCAGCTATTATACTATTAGTCAATAATTGTATAATACTTAATTCAGTTACTTCATTGTATTTCCTATTTTTATTATCACTTTTATTACGAGTTCGAAAGATATTTTATCTTGACTTTACGCGTAAGTTAAAAAAATATATTTAGTTTATCTCCATAATCATTCACAATGAATAACTATATAGTTAACGATCTATGTACAAAAGTAATATAACAAAATACTAACGAGTTACCTCAATAAAAATGTGGTCAACACTGACGCGTCTCCGAAAACACAACATCAACAAAAACGCTTTGTAAAAGTACCTCAAAGTAGCTGATATTTCAGGTAAGTTTTCAAACTTTCATAACCATTCAGTTGACTAGGCAATTTTCCCAATATTCTACACAATTTTTAAATAGTATCAAAATATAAATTGTTTTTGCGATTCTCGTTCCGCAAATACGATTCGAAGTGATTTTACACCATTTTGTACTCAAAGTTTTACAAATTAATTATAGTTATTTACGCATAAGCGTATCGTCAAAAGTCTTGAAATAAAGCCAATTGCTCAGGTGGTATAGGTGGCTGTGATCGCCAATCTGTCTCCGGATAATCGTCAAAACAGCTTGCGTCATCTGGGGCTTTTATTTTCGGATTAATTGGAGGTATCATGCGTCTCAGTCGTACCTGAAGCATAAAAAAAAATTTAGATACACAAAACAAACAATGAAATTGACTGCACTTCTTATCTCGAATTTTTATTACCATACTCCAGTCGACGTGTTTGAACCATCGATGTCTTTTGATATCTTCCACGCCTTGTCGCATATTTCCCAGTCGTTTTGTCCTGTCAGCCACGAGTAACTTTTTTATTAGATCCTTGGCAACTGGATCGATGTGTTTTGGCCATTCTATTCTTCCTCCGAGGATTTTTTCATAAATTCCAAACGGATTGTCGTCGAAGAAGGGTGGAAAACCAGAGAGCATCTCGTATATTAGTATTCCAAGAGCCCACCAGTCAACCGCTTTGTTGTGACCTTTACTTAGAATTATTTCAGGAGCCAAATATTCCGGTGTGCCGCACAGAGTCCAAGTTCGGCTGAAAAAAGTGATATTCGTTCAATTTTATTGTTACAATGATTCTCTAAATAAACCTTATAATTTTTGGATTTAAGCATCCATATTTACCATATATTCAGTTAAAATAAAAGGAGTAAGCTTGTCAGATAGCTCACATAATTTTAACATTACTTTTAAAACCTTATTTGGAAAATTTATGAAAAAAAAGTAACATCTGAAGAAGATAACAAAAAAACTATAAAAGTTTTTATTTTTTTTTTTATACGGAACATAGTTTCTCAGAAGATTCGTATGATGTGCAAAGGCAATTGAATTAATTAAAGCTGGCTTGGTTCCAGATAGATGATTAATGAAATCAACCCTACAGGTCCATAAACTACTTTACATCTACTTATTTTCCAAAATCACATTAGTCATTTGACTAATTAACACTTACGAATTAAATGCTTTTGCAATAAATCGTAGCTCGTGCAACACAAAAAATTCAGTTGAAATTAATTAATTCTCGTACCTGTCGATCAGCTTCTTTGAAAATCCAAAATCGGTAATCTTCAGATGGCCTTGACTGTCCAACAATAGATTTTCCGGTTTTAGGTCCCTATAAACTATGTGTTTGTTGTGCAGATACGCCAACGCGCTCACAATTTCGGCGGCGTAGAAGCAGCTCGTGCTGGTGGAGAATCTTCCCGCCGATCGTAGATAAGTAAACAATTCTCCACCGGCAACGAATTCCATTAACATGTAAATCCGAGCGTCGTCCTTGCCGCTCCAAAGCCTGCGAACGAAGCATACAATAAATTAATCATTATCGTCTTATCAGTCAATAGTCGGTTATTCTTTTTTCGAAAAATAACTCGGTGGAATAACAAATTGCTCGAGTGAATTGCAATTTTTTTTCATTTCACTCGAGAAGATCATGTGATGGAGCTAAATTTAGTATCGGTGTTAAACAATCGATTTCACGGCTGCGTTGTTTATTGATTCCTGACTTTTAAACAAATAAAATTACGTAATTAATATTCGCAATTTCATTCGTAACGACTCGAAAATTTATTCTGAACATTTCGTAGCGAATAATTATTATTTGATTTTCAAAACAATTAAGTTTAAAAAAAGATTCAATTTATATGCTCAAAGTCTTGACGATTTTTTATCTTTCTCTAAATATGGTATGAAACATACATTCACAATTCGAAATTCCTAAAATACATCGTGTTTACATCTGATAATTCGCTTCCAAATCGATTCAATATTCATAGATATTTCCAAAAATACAAAAGGTCGTTCACTTCTCAAACCGACTTCCGTTACATTTAAACGAGGCGGGTAAGTGGTAGGGGAGATGCGAGAAGTTGACAAATATTTTTAGTAAACGCGGATATGCACATAGGCGTGGCGTCCGATTTTGCATGACGCGTTTCGACTGAATTAAAAAAAAAAGCTTATACGAGCACTTATGACTCGCGCCTGCTATAATCCGTTGACTCTCTCGACCGTCTCAACGTAATAGCGTCGAATATTAATAAATACACTTACATGTTGACTATGAAGGGATGCTTGACTTCTTTGAGGACTGAGATTTCATTGTGTACGTGATCCACCTGCTTGAGCCGAATGACGTCGACCATGGTTAAGATTTTCAATGCCAATGGTTTACCTCGATGCTGGCATAGAACGACTCGGCCGAACGTTCCCGTACCTGTTTTTTAAATGAAAAAAAAAAAATTGAAAATTAATCATCCATTACATTCGGGTACTCTCGACGACGTATTTATAATTTCTATACAACGAAACTCTTTGACGAAACTTCCGAAGCTTAAAGCACCGCTAAGATTCAAATAGCAAATTGAAGTTTAGCAGCGGGACGAGCACGAGTGTCAACTATGAAATAAACATTGAAAAACGTGTGCGTAAGTATGACAAAATATAACGTATTCGACACGTTCGCGCCAAAAATAATATTCACCATTCTTAAAATAGAATCGGCCATTTATAATGAAACTTTCTCACGGCGTTAAAGATTGTATTTTTGAATCTCTTTCGGAGCAGTCAAACGATCTAAAACCAATTAGAAATTTTCCAAATTTTTTGCCTTTTACCATTGTAGCATGATGAAGCTTTGCTTATACCGAAATTCAAATTTCACGTTGACAATAAATCAAAATAAAATAAAAATGCCATTTTTTGCTTTTACTTCCACTATAGGATATGATTTACTTCCACCAAACTATTAATTGTATTATTATGTATACCAAACTACTAAAGTAACTTGCGCAATACTTTAATGGGTTTAAAGAGCTTTTGAAACAATGAACGAGATTAGGAAGTGTATGAATTGATAAAATGTTTCCACCATCTAGTTGTGATAATATTGATTAGATTTTTCAAAGTGAATTTTGACACCATTCTGTTAATAAAAATTGAACAATTTTCGACAATGTATGAATGCATGGAATTACTACCTGTTCTTGTCAATTTATGTAAATTAAAATATTGAAAGCAGGAGGTTTATTCGCAGAATGAATAATCTCGATGTCAATATTTTATGTCTTAAAATTAAATTTTATCGCGATTCATTTATTTAACAAAGAAGGCGCTAAGGAGATACCGAAGTCAAAGTAAAAGTGACAATTTTATGCACTCTGTACGATGTAAACACGATTCAAAATTATTACGACTTACTTTTAAATGAGATGTACGCATGCCTATCGTTAAATTATGAAATTTATATCACCAAAATTCAAATGAACCGTTGCTTACTTGAAGTTTGACTTTTAGGCATTATTTAATTATGTAAATTAAAAACAAACATAGCGTGAATGACTCACCGATGGTCTTGATAATGTCAAGATCGTCAATTTCATATCTCGGCGGATCCTCTTGAATTGATTCCTCGTCCGATGTGGTTTCGTTAGACATTTTCTTCGGTTCTCAAGTATCTAATCGGAAGCAAATATAGAGACGATTCTTATCGGGCTTCCGATTCCTTAGTATATAGTTGGTACGGCAGTTGTAAAGATATCGAACCGATTGTCTTATACGGTGAAGCCAAATCAGTCGATGGAGATTGACTCTTCTTTTTTTCTTCTCTCGTTATCTCGGCGAAACGCTTTATTCTGTCGGAGAAGAAATTTTTTTTAGTGTCATTCGTCGATACAACATTGTCACACGCTCGCGATGTACTCTTGCATCGTCGACCAAATTGAAAAAAAAAAAGAAACATCATCTTTTGATAAGAAATTATAATTTGAGCTTCGTGTCGCGGTGTATGTTTCACATTAAAATCAGGTCGCGTTATTTATAGATTATAAACCGATCCAAATTTTTCTCGCCGTTGGGAGTATTTTACACGTGGGTATCTCGGGTGATATTTGATTATTGTTTTGACTTGGTTGGTTAGAAAATCTGTCTCGTTGGATTACTTCGTATTCTATGCTAGCCTCAGCAAGATCATCCGAGGCAAAATACGTTATTTGAATTATATTCTTACTTGCAAATATTTTCGATAATATGAATTATATCGTTTGATCGTGATCATGCAATGAAATGCGATGGTCCAATGTCAAAGATATTAACTTTCGATGGGACACGTGCGTAGTCAAATCGAATAATAATATTTCTTCAATTTAGAGGTAAACAATATTATTATTTTAAAATTATTTTTGAAACTGAAGCTTTTATCCGTTATATCCATTGTTCATAATAATAAATAAACGAAGACTCGAAATCTCAGTACATCGTGTAAGGGTAAAAAATTGATTCGACCATGCATTTGCGACTTTAAAACGAATATACTTTTCAATAGTAAATCTAACTAAGGATTTGAAGCCATAGAGAAAACGTTAACACTTTTAAAAATCGACATTTTTATCTTATGTAACGAAAAATCAGGATACGGTCGAGTACATAGTTTGGGGAACTTGGGTAATGCTTTAATATTCGCTTCCTCGAGAAACTTTCACCTACACCCAAGTGTACACACAGTACACAGACAAACATTGCACACGCACACGAATTGTGTACTTGCGCGCGTCGTAATAATAAGCCGTAATTTTTTTTTTTTTTTCGACAACTCGAAAGTGCCATGCCCCTCGATTCCAAGTGTAATTTTTTGTGTCGGTACTTGCAAAATCGTCCGAAAAAATGTACCTAAGTTAATTCGTCGCGTATACATCCAGCTTTGTGTACGTTGCTCTGCTTGCACACACTCAGCGGAAAAGGATAAAGCGCGCCTTTGAAAAATTTACGAGAGAAAGCTATGCGTTCTCCTGCCACTGCTCGGCTGACTGGCTGACAGTGTGTGCAGTCCGTGTGTGTGTGCAATCCGTGTCCTACTGGCCTGTTTCGCCCGCAAAAAAGTGAAACTCTGTTATTATGTCTGGCGTACACACACAAACACACGCAGAGTGCATGTATACGAAAAATTTTTACTCGCTTGACAATCTAAATGTGCGCGCGCGCGAGTCAAGGTTTTTTTTATATACATTTTTTTACGTTTATAAAATACAAAGAAGAAAAAAGTCAATTTGAGCACTGGACAACAAAATCAGGACCAAGTGCAACAATATTCTATTGCTAAAAATTCGATCGATACTACCGATCTGTACAAACCGATCGTTAGCTGCGAGTATCGTCAACGTACCTTATTGTCACTGTTGGAAATCGCCCAGTCGAATCGATCGAAGCACGAACTTTCAAAATGTATTCGCCATCACCACAAACGAAACACCACAATTGAATATCACACCGATCGCAATCGAAGCACACTATCGGAGCAAAAAACTCCGTGTCGCGCACAAGTCAAAAGATCGGCAGCAGCGCTTCAAAAACACACAATGTCATAAACGGCGCAGCCAGTAGAACAATTCCGATCGGCGAGTATCACGGAACTGAGAGCTCGTGTCGTCGGCTGCTGCTCTTTCTTTCTCTCTCTCTCTCTCTCTCTCTCTCTCTGTCAGATCGTCAGATCGTCGAGTTGTCGTCGACGCGCGCGTTGAAATCCGAAAGCCCCGTCGCGAGTGAGCGAGTCGCGCTCGCGGCAGCGGCGCGCGTGTACCACACAGCAGCAGCAGAATACACACACACGTAGCAGCAGACACACGGACTCGCGGGTCTCTGCAGCAGACCTGCGCTCGCTTATACTCTCGGCGCAGCGGTGGCCGCGGCGGCCGCGTGTGTACACATAATGTCCTACCTCGCGAGCGTGTGTGTAAGTAAGTATATACGTATATACGCGCGCAGCTCCCACTCGCCGCGTATATAATACTAAATCGGGGCTATATAGGGTACGTAACTCGCTCCTCTCTCTCGCTCTGTTCCGCGCCACGAGAGAGAGAGAGAGAGAGCAAACCATGCGCTGCAAGCTATGTGTACAGAAAGTACACTGCAGCAAGGCTCGTAGCTATTATATAGCTTTCCTCTCTCTCTCTCTCTCTTTTGCAGTGGCAGCAGTTTCTCTTTCTGCATCCGCAAAGTGCACACGGCATTGCGCCTGTATAGAGTCCGATTTTACGCACACAGACACAGACACACGAGATACTGTATCGGTATCGATGCACGCATTGACCGACGATGACGACGACGACGACTCGAACTTTCCCAATGAGTCGTCGCGCAGAGATGCACCGCGACAACGTTATAATAATACGTGGAAAGTCGATCGGAAATTTCTCAAAATGTCGCGCGTACATCTTCGTTTTGCGGCTAGATTTTAATGCGCGCGCTATATAGTATTTAATGGGTATAAATCGGCTCGAGCTGCTGCTCTTGACTCGAAATCGCTCTTGTATGCACTTCGGAGTCGATGTACAAGTGAAAGCGATATACGTACTCGAAGTACAGGCAAACGTTTTATACACTTTTAAAATAAATTCGCCGCTGCTGCTGCTGCGGCCGTTGTGCTCCGCTACATCTGCTGAATACATAAATTCGTAAAATGACGTTCGCATTGCGAAACCATGTTTCATGTGCACAACGTTAATACGCGCGAACCCGAACGAGACGCAGTTTTTTTTTTTTTTTACAACTATGACTCTTAAAAAACTCAACGCTTATGTAAGCCACAGCGCAGCAGAAGCAGCAGCGGAGTCCCCGTCCACATGATCGTTCGCGAACGGTAAAAAAAAAAAAAAAATTAGTACCAGAATCAAAATTACTCCCACGTAAGTCCAGATACAAAGTTATCACAACCTGTTGTACGAGTGTGCGTGTGTGCATGTGCGAGCACGCCGGGGAAACAATAGAATTAGGTAATTCCACGTCAAAAAAAAAAAGAAGAAGAGGAGAGAAACATCGATGAAGCTATTAAACTGCGGAAATTATCGTCTTTACGATCATCGTTTTCGTTTCAAAAAATTTACAACGATTCGCGAGCGGAATATTAACGCACAAAAAAAGGTTAAATAATAATGATGATTCAGCTAGGCCATTAGCCAAGTTTGATTATGTTTTATTTTCAGAAGTACGTGAGTAAGTATTTTTTTTTTTATTATTGAAAATTATTAAACAGATAATGCGCTGTACTCGAAGCAATAATGATATTTTCCATTATATACATCAGCCTTCCTAATTTCGCTCGTTCATCTAGTTATCTGTTATTTGCTTCCTTTTTTTTTTACTAAATAAAGCGCAAAGTTTCAAAAACAACCTCAATATAATAACCGATCAAGCTCGACCGTCTACTTTATTTATACTTTTTTTTTGTCGTACTCTTTGACAACAAAATAAAAAGCGAACGAACGCAAGCCATCGCAAGTGTTATATTGTCTTTTTAATGTTATCTTCGTTCTTGGGATGTATTTTCATGGTCGCGGCCACGCAGTCGTATACACGAGAGAGAGAGAGAGAGAGAGAGATCGAGATATTTTCTTGCCGAGCGAAAATTATTCATCCCGCGCTCAATGATGATTACCTACAATGAAATTCGAGGCACAGACCGTCATAATGTGTTTAATCTTGGATTCAAGTCACACTTGAGATAGACGGGTAATGCCAGAAAACGACGCACACAAGCGAGCGAAGAACATCTCTCGCGGTCGCGTATCAAATTCGTGTGTGTCTCGGGCGCAATATATTATATATATACCCTACCGCGAGCACGTGGGAGACATTATTATAGACGAAAATTTTCAACGCGTAGAGAGAGAGAGAGACAGAGAGACACAATGATGTCGAAATCGCGTTTATTGACGTCGTCCCGCGTACAAAGTTATTATATATAGCCGTAAATATTATATAGTCCGTACGAAGCAGCTACGTATTGGAGTATTTAATGCATCATGGAGCTTATGTATTATATACACATCGATGCGTACGTGCGCGCGATTCGCGACGCTCGCTCGTATTCCGCGAGTTTCGGCTTATTTTCGAATTTTGTCACATTGGCTCGGTGCCCAAAATTTATAATATACACACGCACGCACGAGCGAATCGCGCGTATATGCACGAAAGCTGCACGCGTCAGTCTCATTCACGATTATTAAACGCGCTGCAGCACGAATCGTTGCGTTAAGTAAAAAAAAAAGAAGAAAAGTAACGCGCGACACATTCGCAGAACGAATTTTAGGCGCGGAAAAAGCCTTATACCCCCCAGAAGAGGCCTGCATCGCGAACGTAATGAGATTATCGTCGTTACATTTGATTGTTTCCCTTCCATGAAGCTGTAAAATGTTTCCGCGCGCAACGGCAGCAACGACAACAACAATCGTTACACATTTACGTATAATAATTCTCGGTTTTGTGCAATGTCGCAGTTTTATAACTTTGGGTTTTTTTTTATTATTTTATTTCGTTTCGTTTTTACTCGCTGCTCGCGCGAACGACAATAATAACGCGAGTCCGGGAGAAATTGAAATCTGCGTGTACACCGGCGCGCGGCCGTGATAAAAGACACACACTGCGCATAGGGCTGTGTGTCGCGGATTTTATGAATATGACTCTTCCACGCGGTACGTAATTGCCGATTAGTTCCTTGGAAGAAAAGGAGAATTTATAAGAAGCTCGCGAGTATGCACAATGATTCGGATAGCGACGACACGATGCGACCGGAATAATAAAGACAATTCTTACGTAGGGGGGAGGGCATAATCGTTACGACATGGACGCGATCGTAACTTTCGACGTACCGCTTTTGATAAGGCTCTCTGAAACATAATGCGTTAGAAGCCGCTGCAGAGAAAGAATGATCGCCGACATTATGCATAAGGTATTATATGCAACAACATTATTGAACGCGCGGAACATGAACGTGTATAGCCCGCATATTGCCAGGAGCAAAGGTCCCGGGCGATCTATCGGAACTCGATCTCCGCGTGCAGGATGACGAGAGTGCCGAACGCCGAGTGCTGCAGTGCGTCGTAATTATAACCGATCGCGTATACACGAGCGCGAGCATATTATAGTGCCCCCGTCTCTAATAGTCGCGCTCGCGAGCTTTTTTTTTCCACGATAAGATTACGCGATTGATTTATTTTTGCGGAACTGCACGGCGCTCGAGCGCTTTTTTCATTTTACGAGCTGCACGCGCGCGCGCGCGCGCGGCCATTTAAGAGAGCCGATCGCGGCTCGCGTCGAAGCGCCTCGGGGCGTCGGCTCGCGATCTACGTCGTCGTCCTTGTCGCAGTCGTCGTCGTTGTTGCCGCAATCGTCGCTTACGAGAGACGCCGGAAATCAGCAAAAGCAACATTATGTATTAAACGCGAGCAGCGGTGACGAAAATCCATAGGAATCGAGCAAACGTAGAAACTGGCTAATATTTAGACTGATTCTTCGACTTTGTCGTTTTGGTTTTTCTCATTGCGACGTCGCTTCAAGTGCTTTTTTGTTGTTTCTCTCTGATTCTATATTTTCTAGGGTGTCCTTCATGTCCCAACCCTTAGATTACCTTTATATACCTAAAAAAATGAAGAAAGCAACCAAGAAATTCCCGGAAGATCAAAACTCAATGGTTTTCGAGATAAAAAAGTTGAGTTCCGTGTTTTATAAACATTTTACTTTATGGACGGTTTTTTGTTAAATAAAGTGGCTCAAAAGATCTGTAAAAATTTCTCGAGACTTGTCTACTCCCATTATTGCCTTTGGTCATATTTTATTGTTGAGTTTCTAAACGTAATACTTCGAAAAAAGTCTATTTTTACTCAACTCACGGGCTTAATAAGCAATTAAAGTACCTAAAGAAACGAGGCCTGAAAGGTGTTTTTTAGTTGCTCAATATTTGTTTGAAATTTACAATTAATTTGAATACAACTTTGTTGGGGATTGTGGCAATAATCACTACCTCGTGGCTTGTAAATTGAATTGCTACGACGTCATTGTAATGTTTATAAACTTGCGATCCCAATTGGCGAACGCAAATTTGACCCTGTAACTGGGAACTCAGAATTCAATTCTCGAGACAAGAATGGCTAACATATGTACAATTATTTTGACTTTACCACTTGCAGATTTACAGATAAAAGTACTCCGCCATCTAGCTGTAGAGTCTGAATTTAATTACGATTGGATTTTCGTGCGGTTTATGTTCTAAAAAAAAACACAATCAGTAACACGTTTTTAAACTTGCGACCCCAATTGGCGAAAGCAATTTTGACCCTGTAACCGGAAACTCGCCACTCCGGTTGGCCATAAGCAATCGTTCGTACGCGGTAACAAGGTTACTGTTGCGAAGGAACTCGGATTCGAATTTTGCCAATTCTGAGGGATATACGCCTCTGCGCATCATCTGCGGGAAGTTGCACAAGGGTGAAGCAATGTTTTAACTGCTGTTCGATATTAGTGATGAACTGCGAAAGACGGTGCGTGTGGACGCCCGAGACAAGAATGGCTTAACATCGCGCTTCAGTGGGCTGTGGCGAGCCTCTCGCCCGATCTGATCGACCTCTTAATTCGTCGTGGTGTAAACCTAAATGGTTTCATATTTCCACCCCAGCAAAAAATTGAAGAAGCATTGGAACAGCAGGTGTGCAGTAGATTTGGCTTAAAATTAACATTGGCAATTCGAGTTCGGCTCGCCGTTAAAATTCTTAAAAACCACGGCTATCCAACAATTTTAAAGGCAAACGTGTGCTATGTACAATTATTTTGACTTTACCCACCGCGAAATCGAAATTACGCCGATCTGACTTATTACATTTCAAACTAGCCACGCTAGTAATGGTCATCGTAAGAAGTACAATTATTTTGACTTTACCACATGTAGATTTACAGATAAAGGTACTCCGCCATCTAACGGTAGAGTCTGAATTTAATTACGATTGGATTTTCGTGCGGTTTATGTACTAAAAAAATCAATCAGTAATTATCCATTAATTTTCAACGGAGATTTCTTTTAACAGATGTTTAACTTTAATATATGATTTTTCATTAAATCTGCATTATGCTCGATAATTTCTTACTCAATTTATAATGTTCTCTCCTCGGTAACTCTGCATAATATGTGCGCACGGTATACTTGAAATCATGCCGTTTCCGGTAATATTCTTAACGAAGTGCATTCACGAGAAAAGTTTGGGTAAAAAGTGCACCCATTAAGGGAATTGGAATAAAGCTCGCAATTCACTGCGCGAGCATAGGACATGTATGGACTACTTGGATGTGGGTACCTGCACACTCGGACGCTGCTACTTTATGAATGTACTCGTGTGCGTGTATGTGTGTGCTCGATCGTAGCAGCTCTCTATGATAATCTTCGCGTATACACATTCAATATATATCGTTTAAAATATCTCCTCGATGGATTTATAAAGCCCTACGATATGTTGCATCGACGATTTCCGCGCGCGTGTATGTGTTGCTCGATTTTTTGCGACCTCGCGGAAATTACATTTCACGTTATGCGCAGATATCGTACAGCATTAGTCAAGGAGAGAGGCCGACGAGCATCTCGTAATGTTGGGTGCACTTAGATGAATTTCAAGAGCAATACCGACTCTTTGCAGGTCCAATGAGTAGACATGATAGTTGGATGTGCGAGTAAACCTTAAAAAATTTATTCGATCGAGTTAAATTTTTGAGAGTACACGACTATTTTTGAGTTTTGAAATTTCGTTTCACGAGGTCATCATAATCGAGGATTTGATAAAAGAAAAGAACCAGTTGAGTACAATATTTGCTATGTATCATTGCCCTTAGTGGACCCGGGTGCATACGTAATATACCGCGTAAGATCAAATCGGTCTTCAGATATTCGACAATAATTTGACTTTCTATGGAAAAAAGTCTGTTTTGAAATTTCTCAAGTGGCGCTGCTCCATGGGTCGATGCGCAGCGAAGTCTCGTCGGTCGCACTCGATCCTAGTTATGGTGTAAGCAGCCTAACTGCAACGCCTCTGTAGGCGCCAGACAACGATCTACGCTTATCTCTTGTACATGTGCAGCGAGTTCGTGTGTAGCTTTCTCCGTCGAACGACACGTATCGGCCGTTTAAGGAGGCTGTAGCAAAAATGAAAAAAAACTTTAGATCGAAGTGAAATTTTAACCAATGATAGTTTATGAAATTACAAGATTTTTGGTACAAAAAAAATTTGGGGTTTCCATGCAAACTTGGGAAATAATGAAATTCAAAGTTTTGTCCATTTAACATTGAATCAAATGGTAAGTGGCAGTTTTTAGTGTACTGTGAGCTTAAATCACTTTAGTAATTAATGAAATTAATTTATGTTATAGGAAATTTCATTAGCTTTGGAATGATATAGTTATAAATGGGTGTTTCCAGGCAAATAAAAAAGATATTAAGAGTCCAACACATTTCCCCTGTGTTCTGCCATGCTGACACTGTGCGCTGCGTAACGCATATAGCCGTGCGCATATAGCGTTTTAATACAGAACCACTTTGCATCGCTACAGCCTCCTTAATTAGGTAAAAATTAAAAAGCATAAATACAGCGAAATAGGGGCAACGCCTGGACTTCGTTGTGCATTATCGTTATTATTGCCGCGTACGTCACGTACACGAGCGACCCCTACTACGCTGGATTTAAGATTTTCTCTCGTTGCTGTACACAGTTCGAGTTACTTGTGTCTCTAATAGATTCGACCATGTGTTTTTTTTTACTTTCTAATGAAGCTCGTAGTGAATGTGTAGTCAGTACAGGTTAAGACGAGGCAGCGTGAACATCGAGAATAAATTGCATCGATTGCAGCAAGTGATTAATAGTGAAAAATATTTCATATTACAAGTGACTGTGCATTGTGAGTGTGTAAAATAATGGCCCAAAACGGAGAGCATCAGCTGGTCCAAGTTGAAGAACGTGACAATTTAGGTAATACACCATTGCACTATGCCATCGAAGGCGGGGACGAAGACTCAGTCGAATTGTTGCTGAGAAATGGTGCCAATGCAAATTCGGCAAACAAAAAAGGATACACACCTCTGCATTATATTTGTAAGAGAAAACACAACAATGGCATGGCGGAAATCTTTTTCGAGTGCAACGACAAAATCAATCAGCCGGTTCAAATCGACGCCCAGAACGAGTTGGGTAAAACACCATTGCACTTGGCTTTGTACGCAGGCAACAGGAGTGTGGCCGTATTACTGCTGAGAAGAGGCGCCGATCCGAATCTGGTCGACTGGCTTGGATGCACGCCTCTACACATCATAATCAAACACTGTTACAATGACGACTTTATCGAATTATTCTTCAACATCAGCGAGAAAAAACATCGGCTGCTGCATGTCAATGTTCAAGACTATATGGGTAACACACCATTGCACTTGGCTTTGCACCAGGGCAACTTGAAGTTGGTCGCATTGCTACTGAGAAACGGCAGCGATCCAAATTTA
>CACVKI010143377.1:0-11117 GCA_902732785.1 Trichogramma evanescens | reverse complement strand
GAACGTTTTCGATCAGTAGGTTTTAAAGTAGAAAAAAAACAAAACTGCAAAGTCATAACACATGATAATGATTCACAGAATTTTATTGGTAAATTCTCATAACTTTTCTGTAATTAGATAATTTATATTATCATTTATTAAAATATTTTTAAATTTTCTAGGTAATCTCTATACTACAGTTCCGGCAAACACAGAATTTTTGAAAGAAATTATGAGTAACATAAATAATAAAATAGAATCACATATGGAACAAATAATGTAATTTTTTTTTGGAAAATAACCATTGACTGGTAAAACGTTTAAACTAGGAAAAAACCAATATTGTAAGATTTACATATTATCAGATAAGAAAATTTTCAATTTTCTCAAGTTGAAATACTGTTTTCTTCAAGATTTATTGAAAACTAAAAATTGTTTTCTCTTGTTTAATGATTGTAAAGAAATCTACAGAGAACTGATTAAAATACCACTGTAAAAATTCAAGTTTGAATTGCATCTGTACAGTCACTGTAAAAATATTAAAAAAAAAATGCTATATTATATTATTTTTATCATTAGTTTCAAGTAAATGAGAGTCAGCATCTACTGTTGAGTATTTACAAATATTTAGAGAATTTAAAAATGTAACTGATTATAATGTTTTTTTTTGTATACTGAATCATTTGAAAAAAAACTTTTACCTAATGTTTGATCTTAATTGAGGTGGTACTCAAATTATTGTGAAAACCAACTTGATATCCCTCTTTAATTAATAAATGTTTTTTCTCTCTTACAATGTCACAATTGAAATTAATTATTAAATAACATTTTTTCAAAATTTATTCCAGAATATCAATTTTATTTCAACAATTTAATTTTGAAAAAAAGGATTTTATGAATGAGGCTAAAATTTTTTTGATTTCCATATAAAATAACAATAAACATAAACAAAATATATTACTGGCTGACTTTGTTAAATTATTAAGCAGTGTTATCTAATGGTGGTGCACATATTTTTCAAATAATGTTAACTTTATTTATAAAAATTTTAATGAAAAAAATATAGAAGTATAGCTTCATTTGGTGCTGTTATAAATATGAATCTTTTCTATAGAACTTTTGAATAGTAAACATGTACAAATACAAAACATGTTTTGAATAGTAAACGAGCACAAGATACCATCAAAGCCATTCATTGTCAGCGAGTTACCCAGGTCAACTTCTTGCTTAATGTTATTTTTTTTATTAAATATTGTCAAAGCAAAGCTCTTATCACAACTGTTTTAGATGTTGTCACTTCTGGTTTAGTTCCAGAAGAAGCAATCCAAGCTGAAAAGGAATTTTTTGAAAGATAATGTTCGCTTTGAAGATTTTTCTAGAAGTTTAATAAGAAATTTGTAATAATTTATTATCTATTCATTGATAAATCTATTCATGTCAATTCACAGATTTTTTAATTAATAAATTTGATATTTTAATAACTCTGTGTTTAATGTAAAATAATTTCATTCAAACGTGTTTTATTTAATTTGAAGATCGGCAGTAGGTTTCTCGTGCACTTTCAGACACGTATAATCATTTATTATGCTTATAAACCTTAATACTAAAAATTTTACCGAGCTCCAATTTCAGGGTAATTGAGGGCTCAGTAAGGTGTCTTAGATATGTGAATAATAAGATTTTATCAGCAATATACATTAATTAAACACTCAAAATAATCTTTCAACAGGTAATTGGATTTTCTAAAATTTTAAATAATATTTAACAGTTTGATTACTCTGTAAAGGTAAATAATATTTACTTGTATAAAATAATTTCTCATTGTTCATTTTATTAAAATTTACAAACAATTAAATACATTAACTAGTAAAACTATGAGTCATATGATTTAATCAGTTTCACTGATAGATCATATTTTCACATAAAATAAAAACGAAATCTGAAGCTTTTCATTTTCCAATGATTTAAACGTTTTATCATTACTTATTAAATCATCTTTCACCGCCCATAAGTCATTTTCTATATGATAATTAATGGTGTAATAGTGTTTAATTTCTTTTTCGAAAACGGCAAAACCTGATAAATATAATTGAGTATTTCCTAATTGTATTGTTTTTGGGACATCATTCACCCAAAATTCAGAATTCTCAAAAAGTAGTTCAATGTCAATAATTACAAAACTTTTAACAGAACTCAATTTTTCGACAGCTTTCGTTTTTTTACATTTTCTACAATTCAATAATTTACCTTCATCGATTACAGTTTGTATACAATTACCAATTATTGTTTCTCTGCTTAGATGGTTTCGTGAGTTGAATATTTCCTGTGGTATTTCAAGAAATAGACATTTCTCCATTCTTTCGTGCGAGCAATCTTTACATTTACGAATTGTATACGATTCACAAACATTTTTTATAAAATTACCAAACAATGTTGTTATGTTAGTGGAACAATCAACTTTCGTACTGTTTTTTGACTTATTCTGAATAAATGGATACATTAATTCTAGTCTCTGAGCATATAGTTCGTCAAGAGAAATAATACTATTTTTATAGTCATGTATTAATTTCACAAAAGTATTGTTGTCTTTGGATCGCAGAATGAAATTTTCAACCACATTACTTTGGTCATATGAATGTAATAATATTTCTATAATACTGTCGATTGCACACGTATTTTCTACGTATACAATTTTATTTCTAAATCGTACAGGATCAAGTAATAAATTTCCATTTTTTATTTTTGCAGGCATGATTTTAAATAATTGTCTGGTTTTTTCTTCTGCTTCAATAACTAATTGAAATTCTTCTGGTTTTTTCTTCGGTTGCTGAGTTTGGTTGCTGAGTTCTGGTTTTGTATCTGCTTTTGATTTTTTCACATATAGTAAAAAGGCGACTTGCAGATTATTTTTTTTTAATTCTACATTTTTGTTACACTTCCAAGAACCTGTTAACGTTCGATGATATGTGTAATAACTTTTGGCACTTATTTTATCAATCAAAGGTTCAGTATATTTAACTAAACCAGATAATAAATATACTGTTCCTAAAATACTCAGTTCAATTGGTATATCATTCAACTTGATATTTTTTACGGAACATTTTTCCATATTGATTATTAAATAATAAACTGTATTGATGCAAGCAGTACATTCGATGTTGCCACATTTTTCACATGTCTTTGTTACTTTCTGAAAATTTTCAGCGACAACATTCAAGAGATTACTAATTTGAAAGTAATCACAAAGATCAATGCTATGCAATTGCAGATCTTTTGGTCCACATTTATAGCAATGAACAGTGCCACTTATGCTTGGACTGGCATCCATCAATTTTATTAAAAGATCTGCTAAATATGTATAATCCAACGATAACGTATCGTCAGATTGTACTCCATATTTAATTAGTATCTCGGTTCGTTTTTTTTTATAAGAATGAATAGTCGGTTTTATAACGAAGTCAATGATTGTGTCGATAAAATCATTGTGTTTTTTTTGCGTATGACAGAATTCCTGAAAAACAGTAAATCCGTTGTACGTTCTTGAAAAAAGTTCAACTAAACAATCTATCTTGGATGTGTCTTTAAATATGATATACTGCTTTTGATGATGAATTGTAGTGAAATTTCCATTTGTAATATTCTTATTTTTAAAACTGTGTCTTCTTGCACTTGAATAATACATATCTGCTTCTTTAAAGGAACTCAGATATTTTGTATCTTTTCTTTTCTCTTTTTTTCCAGGAGCAGAAGTCACAATGACTGGTAGATCTATAAAATATAAAAAATTAATTGCATGATGTCATTATTTTAATAGCACAAGTATAAGCATACAAAAAACGATACAGTAAAGCTGTACGTGACCGTTTGAATTTTGGAAATTAATATACCTTCTTCAAATTATGTTGAAGACAATAGCATAAAACTTTGATTAACAACTCTAAAATAAAATTCCAATGTTTGCTATATATTTAAAAAAAAATTGCAATTTACCTTGACTATCTGCTAATTTAATAGTTTTAAAGGTTTCTTCACAGATGCTGTTGTTCTTTAATGTAGGTGATAGTCCTGTTTTTATTTCTTTTTTTTCAGGAGTAGAAGTCACAATGACTGGTGAATCTATAAAATATAATACATTAATTGTGTGATGTAATTTTTTTAACAGAATAAGTATAAGCATATAAAAAAAGACACAGTAAAGATGTATGTGACCGTATGAATTGAATTTGAAAGTTAATATACTTTCTTCCAATTATGTTGAAGACAAAAGTATACTTTGATTAAAAACTCTAAAATAAAATCCAAATGTTTGCAACATATTTGTAAAAAAATTTAAATTCACCTTGACCATCTGCTGAATTGATAGTTTTAAAGGCTTCTTCACTGGTGCTGTTGTTTTTCAATACAGGTGATAATTCTGTTTTTATTTCTTTTTTTTCAGGAGTAGAAGTCATAATGACTGGTGAATCTATAAAATATAAATTATAAAAATAAATTATTAATTATATGATATAATTTTTCTATCAGCATATCTTTAAGGATTATATCAAAAAAGAGTTGATAGTCCAAAAATCAAATTGACACACTGAGTACGCACTCTTTAAAAGTACAAACTACTATCAACTACTATCAACTTTTTTCTGATATGATCCATGCGAGCCAAAAAAAAAGATACAATAAAGAGGTATGACAATGGACATGTTTGTAAATGAAATACTTTTTTCAAATGAAGTTGAAGACAAAAGTACACTGATTAAAACTCTAAATAAAATCCAAATGTTTGCCACATATTTGTAAAAAAATTGAAATTTACCTTGACCATCTGCTAAATTAATAGTTTTAAAGGCTTCTTCACTGGTGAACGAACAATATGCAATGACAGATGTGCTTGGTTCTGTAATGTAAAAAAGTCAGCATTGTAATATCCATTTCATTCAAGTTTCAATTTTAATCAGTAATCATTATTGTTTTTACACTATACCTTTATGGATATATGCATCAAAGGGTATTTCTTTTTCTTCTGCATATTCTTCTATTTCATAGGATAAAATAGCATCAGTCCTGTCATTGATTGACATTTCTAAAATTCAAAGTACAGTTAGACGTAATACGATTCAATTCAAATAATTTTTATGCTGATACATACCACCCTTGTCTATTAACAATGGAATAAGATCAGCTTGATTCTTCCAATTCTCTTGCAGCTTCAAAAAGGAATGCCTTGAACATTTCTTCTGAACTGGAGCAAAATCACTTTTCTTTACAGAATTCCTAGCTTTTTGACAGCTTTCTTTAATAAATATTCCAAATTCAATAGTAAAAGAGTCTATTGTTAAAGGTTGATCAGTACTCGTACTAGCAAGATATTCTTCAAAATTTGAGTATAATTCTGGATTATGTAGCATTGTATCACAACTGAGATTCAAAAATGGGATAAATGTCACAAAGTGTTTAAATAATAACCCAAAATCTGGTTGATATAAGCCATTGGGCAATAAACACTTTCCATCCTCAACATCAGTTGTTGTCGCTTTTTGCTTTGAGTACATACTTTTGTTCTCTGCAATTTTAGTCAATTTATCACAGCTATCTGTTGTAAAAAGTGACACACTTTCAATGGAACTTTCTATTTGATCACTTTCATCACAAATTTTAAAAACTCTTTCTATTTCAGGTGAAGCAATAGCTTCATGCAAAAGTTCAGATATTGTTTCAATATTATTACTGAAATAAGTGCTATACAGTATGATGAAAATTCTATCAATAATTTCCCATTTTTTTTCTAAACTTTCTGTTATAGCTATTAAAATTATGCATTTGGCAAAAAATTGTTTAATTATATCTGTTTCAGATTTAAAAAAGTCAAGAACATATCTGACCAATGGAACTATGTTTACTAGAATTAAGCAATAAGGTTCGTTGATGTTGTCATTTAACGCAGCCTCTACGTATTTCTCAAAACTATAATCACTGTTTAATGCAAGCACTGTTCCTTTTATTAAGTCTAAATTTGGAAACACAACAATTTTTTTTGGCACTTGCACTCCGTTTTTAAGCCACTCACATAAGGCGTAATCAATTAAATGTGCATTAATTTTTTCCGTTAAAAATTGGTTGAAAATAAATATGTTTGAGTTATCTGCAATCATTCCAATTACAGCTAACAACATTATATCGCTACTTTCGTAATACTCATTCTTGAAATGTTCAATCATTGGTTTAATCAAAACCAAGTTGACACTTTGGAATTTACTTTTATTAATATCTCTATATAAATCTATTTGTTCAGGCCACCAAAACGAAATGTAAAATGGTCTTGGCGTAATTTCGTTGATAAATGCAGTGTATTCAGAAATTCCTTTTATCGAATTCAACGCTGTTAAAGTGTCTAGACTAGAAATATATTTTCTTCCAGCGTCCAGGTTTTCTTTCGTTGATTTATTTGGTATACTTTCAAAAAATGTCTTCAAACGGTTGACCATTTGTTTATCGCCTTTTACTTTTATATATAAATTATGAATATTCGTTTCGCCATCAAGCTTTTCAAAAGCCCTTGGCCAAATCGGATCTCTTTCTTTTCTTAATACTCCATTTTCATCAAAAAGATCACACTGATCAAAGCTTTTCAAGACATTCTCTATAGTCTCTTTATCAACTTTAGCCTTTCTTCCTGGCTTCTTTTTAATGTTAACACTAATCTCTTGCGTCATTTTTTTTGAAAAATATCACGGAAAACAGTATACTTCTATAAGCCTTATACGCGGAAACCGTTAAACTTGGCAAAACATATTGTAATATCAATTGTTGACGACGAGAGCTGCTATAATGTTGTGCATAGCACAGCTTTGAATTCCATGGTTGTGTTGTTACTAAACAGTTTTTTAGTGCAAATAACATAGGAAATGCTTCGAGATTTGTTAAGCAGCGCGACCTCTTGCGAAAATTTTTCTGCACTATTTCGGTAAACCAAGCCTTCCCCGCGAAGTGCTTCGTCCTTCCATCTTTGTTTTAAATTTGAGGTGGTATTACTGAAGGAATCGATCGTTCAATATGGCCGAACTTTTACCGGTAAATGTGGAAGCAGCGTAGGTTGAGCGGTGGCTAACTGTTTGTTTGTATATCCTATCGATATAAATACTACAGTGGTTTTACTGTTGTGTGCACTGTGTGCAAGCCAATAATGTAAACATTTAACAGATCAGCTTCCAACTGCTGATTATAGTGCATCATCTCTGTAAAGTACATTGAATAAAAGAAATAATATTTAGAACTCTATACTAACGTTTGCGTTTTAACTGCAAACATCATGCCTCCTACAGCAGCGGTTTCTATACGTGACATTTTTAAAATATTAAAAGAAGAGAAAATATTTCTTCCCGATGGCACACTTAAAACAAAGATTGATTGTGTGTGGCAAAAGACTTGTGATAAGTTAGATAATAAAATTAAGGCTCAAAACTTGTACATGAAGGTGCTAAAAAATACTGGTAATTTGCGCGATAAAATGGAGAAAAAATGGAATATAAAAAGTCAACCAGTTGCAAAAGTTTTCAAAGAAAGCGATTCAGATGCAGATATTAATAGCGATATCAGCAGAGACTCAAGCTCAGGAAGCGAAGAAAGCTGGAAACATTCTTCGTATAATGATGATCTTCAATCTGATTTAGAGGATGAATATGGCAATTTTTTCATGTCAAAGAATTATTTCAGGAAAGATAAAAGAGACATGAATCCTATGAATTGTAAGCCACTGAATTTCTCTATCACAATAGATAATAAAACATGGCTAAAAATGAAACCAATTAAAAAAGTTTTACCTAAAAGAAATTGGGCTCAAAAAATTGCAAGATCTATATATGAAAAAAAACAATTGCCATGTCCTTATTCTTTTAAAGTTGGCAAAGTTTATAGCTCTCCAAAAACTTTAGAATATAAATATATAGATTTTCATGGTCGCTGCAAGGAAAAGCAGTGCCAAACATACATTTATGGAGTATGTGAGAAAAAACCAAATGATTCTGATGATAATATTCCAATAAAGATTTGTACCTATGATACCACATGTATAGTTCATCATAAAAAACGACATGTAGCTGGTGAAGAACGAATTGCAGCAAAAGAAAAGTTAAAAACTATTACTGCAACTCAATTGAGGCATGAAATGGTAAATGAAATGATGGATTCATCTCAGATAGAACCACCTGATATTCCATCTGCTTCTGTCCTTAGAGTAATGAGGAAAGATGCAGTTGATGAACATATAAATTTGACTGGACCAAAGGATTTAATGCATAATATAATGTTTCAAATGAAAACAGATGAGTACATTCGAAAATTTTCTTCAATTCCATTTAGTATAAGTTATTGGCTGAACAAACAACAGGATATGTATAACAGACTGATGTCTATCAATTCCATAGTATTTCTTGATGCAACTGGTTGTAAAATAAATAGAGTCAAAGCGAACGAAACAGTTTCCAGTTATATATTTTTGTACCAGTTCCTGGGATATATTAACAACCGATACGCACCATTATGTCAATTAGTCTCATCAAGACAAGACACAAACATTGTGAAATACTGGCTTCGTGATTTTTTTTCATGTGTACAATGCTACCCTAGTCAATTCATATGTGACCAATCGATGACTTTACTCAATGCTGCCTCACTTGCAATTAATGGTTGCACTTACAAATTTTACATCAATTCGTGCCTGAAAATTTTGGATGATTTTGAATTATCAAATAGAAATTCGGAAAATTTTCAAGAGAAACCTTTTAATTGCTATATTCGACTTGATAGAGCTCATCTCATTAAATCAGTTACAAGGTGGAAATGCTTCCAGAATAAACCAAATATAGCCATTCAAAATTTTTATGTCAGAGCCACAGCCTTGGCTATTGTAACTGAAGATTATAAAGAGATGAAAAAGATAATTCTTGGGCTTTTTATTGTAAGTAATAGTCCAAACATTGCCAAAGATACGGTAGCTTATATTTTTTACCAGTACTTCATGAAAAAATTTGAAACATTGAATGAAGATTATGTTAGCGATTTAAACAAGTTGGACAACGAAATACCAGAGGATTTTTTTGAATTAGAAAACGATCTAGACAATTTGGAAGACACTAAAAAACAGAAAGAAATAAAGACACTCAAGAAAGAAGAAAATAAAGAAAAAATCATTAATGATCCTATGAAGAGATTTCTTACAAAATTGTATGATAAGGCGCTCTTACTCATTAAAAGTTCATCTAAAGTTAGTACCGAGCCAGTAGTAGTAAATGCTTATTGTGTAGATCTCGTCCACAAAAACATCATGCATACATATGCACAGTTTCCTGTATTTTCCAATGTTATGATGCGCTTTTTCCAGTGTTCAGATGATGCGGCAACTTCTTCAAGAATCGAATCTTACTTCAAGGATTTGAAACATACACATGGATTAAAATATTCAAGCAATGCTAATAAATTTGTACTTGCACACAAAAAAGTGCTTAAAACTCAAATGAATTTGGCTATGAGTCGAATAAAAGAGACTGAATTGGAAATAAAAAATGGGAATTTAGAGATAATATGAAAGGATAACAAGTTATTTTTTAATTATTTGTAAATGTAATTAATAAAATAAATAATAAGAAATCATTTTATGAGAGTACAAATTATATACCTTTACAGAGTTATTGAAATACCAAATTTTATTAATTAAAAAATCTGTGAATTGACATGAATAGATTTATCAATGAATAGATAATAAATTATTACAAATTTCTTATTAAACTTCTAGAAAAATCTTCAAAGCGAACATTATCTTTCAAAAAATTCCTTTTCAGCTTGGATTGCTTCTTCTGGAACTAAACCAGAAGTGACAACATCTAAAACAGTTGTGATAAGAGCTTTGCTTTGACAATATTTAATAAAAAAAATAACATTAAGCAAGAAGTTGACCTGGGTAACTCGCTGACAATGAATGGCTTTGATGGTATCTTGTGCTCGTTTACTATTCAAAACATGTTTTGTATTTGTACATGTTTACTATTCAAAAGTTCTATAGAAAAGATTCATATTTATAACAGCACCAAATGAAGCTATACTTCTATATTTTTTTCATTAAAATTTTTATAAATAAAGTTAACATTATTTGAAAAATATGTGCACCACCATTAGATAACACTGCTTAATAATTTAACAAAGTCAGCCAGTAATATATTTTGTTTATGTTTATTGTTATTTTATATGGAAATCAAAAAAATTTTAGCCTCATTCATAAAATCCTTTTTTTCAAAATTAAATTGTTGAAATAAAATTGATATTCTGGAATAAATTTTGAAAAAATGTTATTTAATAATTAATTTCAATTGTGACATTGTAAGAGAGAAAAAACATTTATTAATTAAAGAGGGATATCAAGTTGGTTTTCACAATAATTTGAGTACCACCTCAATTAAGATCAAACATTAGGTAAAAGTTTTTTTTCAAATGATTCAGTATACAAAAAAAAACATTATAATCAGTTACATTTTTAAATTCTCTAAATATTTGTAAATACTCAACAGTAGATGCTGACTCTCATTTACTTGAAACTAATGATAAAAATAATATAATATAGCATTTTTTTTTTAATATTTTTACAGTGACTGTACAGATGCAATTCAAACTTGAATTTTTACAGTGGTATTTTAATCAGTTCTCTGTAGATTTCTTTACAATCATTAAACAAGAGAAAACAATTTTTAGTTTTCAATAAATCTTGAAGAAAACAGTATTTCAACTTGAGAAAATTGAAAATTTTCTTATCTGATAATATGTAAATCTTACAATATTGGTTTTTTCCTAGTTTAAACGTTTTACCAGTCAATGGTTATTTTCCAAAAAAAAATTACATTATTTGTTCCATATGTGATTCTATTTTATTATTTATGTTACTCATAATTTCTTTCAAAAATTCTGTGTTTGCCGGAACTGTAGTATAGAGATTACCTAGAAAATTTAAAAATATTTTAATAAATGATAATATAAATTATCTAATTACAGAAAAGTTATGAGAATTTACCAATAAAATTCTGTGAATCATTATCATGTGTTATGACTTTGCAGTTTTGTTTTTTTTCTACTTTAAAACCTACTGATCGAAAACGTTC